>PVIA01011165.1:0-46523 GCA_004024845.1 Tonatia bakeri
TCTTCCTCTTCCCCTTCTGGTACCCCTATAATTCGGATTTTGGAATGTTTAAAGGTGTCCTGAAGGTCCCTAAGCCTCTCCTCATTTTTTTGAATTCTTGTTTCTTCCTTCTTTTCTGTTTGGCTGTTCCTTTCTTCCTTCTGGTCCACTGCATTGATTTGAGTCCCAGTTTTCTTCCCCTCACTATTGGTTCCCTGTGCATTTTCCTTCATTTCCCTTATAGTAGCCTGCATTTGTTCATCTAATTTCTGACCAAAGTCAACCAATTCTGTGAGCATCCTGATCACCAGTGCTTTGAACTGTGCATCTGATAGGTTAGCTATCTCTCGGTCACTTAAAAAAATTGGCTCTAGGGATTTTAATTCTGTTTGAGCCATCTTTTTTATTTTTTATTTTCTTTTGGTCTGGTTGTGGCTGTTACGTAAGGGTGGCGGAGCCTTAGGTGTTCACTAGGGTGGGGCACCCCAGTCGCTGGGTTGTGACATTGTATGTGGGGGCAGGATCTGAGAGGGAACAATGGCACCTACTCCGCTCTCTTCAGGACCTCAATCCCCCTTGCCACCTCCCACAAGCAAACTGGGCCCCCCTGGTGCTGGCTCCTGGGCGGGTGGGCCTATGCACTTTCTCGGACTCTGTGGGTTTCCCCAAGGAGCCTCCTGTGAGGCTGAGAGAATCTCCTGGCCTCAGCTCCCACAGGTGTTTTTGGTCAATGCTCTTAGGCTTTGTTTGCCGGCGCTGGGGCCCTGGGTTGCATGGTTTGTGTCGCTGCCCATTTTTGCTTAGTTTGCATGCAAATGTGTGGCTGCAGCCAGCCGGCTGCCTTGCACCCCTCACTGGGTCTGCTCATTGTCTCCCATGCCCAGGGTCTACCACCAGTCCATCAGCTGCCATCTGCGCCCTGGGTGCCTGCCTCTGCCAGCCACTGCTTTTTGCTGCTGGGACCCCTCAACCCCTCTCCGAAGGCCTCTGACTCCGCCGCTCCTTATCAGTCTGGATGTATGGTGGTCAGACTTCTGTTCAGTTCATTTCTCTCTGTTCTGGTTGTTTTTTGTTTCTCAATTTTTGTTGTCCTTAGTTTTGGTTGTGCGAGGAGGCACAGTGCGACTACCTATGCCTCCATCTTGGCTGGAAGTCACAAATAACTTTATCTCACATAAGAATCACCTTTAGGACTTAGAACATAGATTGGTAAGTTCCACTTATGGTTTCTGATTTAGTTGATCTGGGGAGGGAGAAGAGAATATACATTTTTAACAAGTTCTTAGGTGGTGCTCATGCTCCTAGTCCAGGAAACACAATATGAGAATATGAGATTTTGTTGCCTATGTTTTCTCCTAGGATTTTTATGGTTCTGGGTTTAACATTTAAGTCTTTGATCCATTTTCAATTTATTATTATGTGTAGTATAGCAATGTGGTCTAGTTTCATTTTTCATCATGTGTATGTCCAATTTTCCCAACACCATTTCTTGAATAAAGTATCTTTAGCTCATTGTATATACTTGCTTCCTCTGTTGAATATTAATTGACTATGAAGGTGTAGATTTATTTCTGGGATCTCTATTCTATTCCATTGATCTGTATGTCTATATTTATAGCAATTCTAGGCTGTTTTTATTACTACAGTGTAGTTTGATGTTAAGTAGTGTGATTCCTCCAACTTTGTTCTTCTTTCTCGGGATCACTCTTGCTTTGCATGGCCTCTTGAGGTTCCATATAAATTTTTGAAACATTTGGTCTAATTCTGTGAAATATGTCATTGGAATATTGATTGGAATTGCATTGAATCTATGGATTCCTTTGGGTAGTATGGACATTTCAATGATATTAATTCTTCTTATCCATGAACATTGTATGTGTTTCCACCTATTTGTATCTTCTTCAATGTCTTATAATTTTCCCTGTATAGGTATTTTACATCCTTGGTTAGGTGTATCTTAGGTATTTTATTATTTTGATGCAGATATTATTTTTGTTGCCTGCTACTTTGTTGAATTCCTTTATCAGTTCTAGTAGTTTCTTGGTGGAGTCTTTCAGGTTCTCTATGTACAGTATCATGTAAGCTGCAAAAAAAGAGACAGTTTTACTCATTCCTTTCTAATTTTGAAGGAATAAACAGTAGGTTAGATGAAACAGAGCATTGAATCAATGTTTTGGAAGACAAGGTAGAAAGAAACACCCAGGCAAAGCAGCCAAAAGGAAAAAGAATTTTAAAAAGTGAGGAGAGCTTAAGAAACATTTTGGACAACATGAAATGTAACAACATCTGCATCATGGGAGTACCAGAAGGAGAACAGAGTGAGCAAGGACCTATTTGAATAACTAATGACCCCAAACTCTCCTAATCTGGTGTGGGAAAAAGTCACACAAGTCCAGGATGTTCAGAGAGTCTGAAACAAATTGGGCCCAAAGAGGCCTACATCAAGAAACATCATCATTAAGATGACAAGGCTGAAATACAAGAAAAGAATCCTAAAAGCTTCAAGAGAAAAGCAGGTAGTTATCTACAAGGGAGCACAATACAGACTGGCATCTGATTTCTCAATAGAAACTACTCAACTCAGAGAGAATGACAAGAAATATTCAAGGTGATGAAAAGCAAGGACCTACAAACAAGGCTACTTTACCCAGAAAGGCTATCATTTAAAATTGAAGGAGCAATAAGAAGCTTTCCACTCAACAAAAAACTAAAAGAATTTGTTAACAACAAACCAGTACTGTAACTAATGTTAAAGGGCTTGCTTTAAGAAAAAGAGCAAGAAAAAGAGGAAAACACTGTAACAAATAAAATGGTACTACATATGTATCTATCAATAACCACCATAAAGGTAAATGTCTTAAATGCTCTGACCAAAAGACATAGGGTAACTGATGGATAAGAAATCAAGACTCATAGTATGCTGTCTCCAAGAGACCTATCTCATATCAAAAGATACAGACTAAAAGTGACGGGTTGGAAAAAGACGTTTCATACAAATGGAAAAGAGAAAAACTGGGGTAGCAGTACTTGTGTCCAACAAAATAGACTTTAAAACCAAAGCTATGGGAAAATACAAAGAAGGACACTACACAATGATAATGGAAACAATCCAACAAGACGATATAACCCTAGTAAACATTTACACACCCACCATAGGAGAACCTGAATATGTAAAAGAAATCTTGATGGACATAAAGGGAGAGATCAACAGAAATACAGTCATAGTTGGGGATTTTAACACCCATTAACTTCAATCTACAAGGAGACAGTGGCCTTAAGTGACACACTAGAGCAAATGGATTTAACTGATATCTTCAGAGCATTTCATTACAAAGCAGCACAATGTACATACTTTTCAAATGCACATGGAATGTTTTCTAGGATAGACCACATGTTAGGACACAAAACAAGTCTCAAAAATTTGAGAAAATTGAAATCATATCAAGCATATTCTCTGACCACAATGCTATGAAACTAGAATCAATCACAAGAAGAACACTGAAAATATGCAAAGACATGGAAGCTAAATAACATGTTACTAATCAGTGAATGGGTGAACAATGAGATCAAGGAGGAAATCAAAATATACCTTGAAACAAATGAAAATGAGGACACAACAATCAAAATGGATTATCTTTTCATTTTGTTGATGGTCTCCTTTGCTGTGCAAAACTTTTTAATTTGGTATTGTGCCATTTGTTTATTTTTTCTTTTGTTTCCCTAGCCTGGGGAGATATATTAGGTAAAACAATGCTATGTGCACTGCCTGAGATTTTACTGCTTAAGCACCCCTATGTTCATTGCAGCATTATTTACAATCACCAAGATATGGAAACAGCTCCAGTCTCCATCAAGAGATGAATGGATAAAACAACTACAGGACATTGACACAATAGAATTCTGCTAGGCTATAAAAAAGAAAAAAAATTACCTTTTGTGACAGTATGGATAGACCTGGAGAACATTATGCTAAGTGAAATAAGCCAGCATAAGACAAATACCATATCATTTAACTCAAATTGAAATCTAAAGGACAAACTGAACTAACAAGCAAAACAGAGACAGACTCATAGATGGAGAGCAAATGACAGCTAGTGAGGGGCTGACTAGGGTGTGGGAGGACTGTGCAAATAGGAAAAAGGACTCATGGACATGGACAACAATGTGGTGATGCTTGGGGAGGGAGAATATTTGGGGACTAAATGGTAATGGAACAAAAAAATAAATATAAATAAAAAAGAAAAAGAAAAAGTTTAATATATCAGTATTAAATCTGGCATGGGAGTGGGTTACAGTGTCAGATTCTCCAAACCCTTTTCAAAAACTTTGCGTATTTTAAGAACCTTATAATATTCAAAGGTGAAAGATCTAACTTAGAGGAGAAATAACTTGTATGGTTGGCTTCTCTGTGGTTCTAATTTGAAGAGATATTATATGATTGTCAGGAGGATACACTCACTTTTTCAGAAAGGGAAGATTTGGAAGGAAACAGAAGGGACCTAACAGTCTACATAGCTTTGTCAGAGACAGGAAATCTAGATAAATGATACTGATGTTTTTGTTTTGTGGGTTGGGAGCTGTTATGCAAAGTACCATGCAGACAGACCCACACTGAACAGAGGGTGACAAACATATGTTTGCTCTTTTTTCTATTGAGATTGTTCCAAGATTTATTACTTTGGGATGTTGGGGCAGCTTTGAATAGTTATACTTCCTTTCAGCAATTGTAAACACTTGAATCCTTAATGTCTTAGAGCCAATAAATACATCTCCATATTTTTCTCTGCCCCTGAAGTGGTCAGCTTTCCTGTATACCAAAAATATTCTTTCCCTCACTTATCCTCCTTTGATTAATTCTTCCACTATCAATTCATTCTTTTTTCAAGTTCTTGGAAGTTAGCCTAATTTTAACATTTATGCAACTTACTTGTTAATTTAAGAAAATGTTTTCAATATGACCTTCTGCCAGATTTAAATAAGAATCCTGTTAATTCTCCTTGTTCTCCCTGTAGCATTTGACAATGATTATCTTCTCTCTCATGAAATTCTTTCCTCTTCGTTTCCAACATACTGTGCTTACTTTTGTTCTCCAATCTGTCTGAAGCTTCTAATCTGTCTCTTGTTTACTATCTTGGCAGTCCTTATGTTTCCTAGCTTTATCCATGTTATTTGCTTGCTTACTTTCTATTTACATGTTTCAATTATAACCTCTCTAAAGATGACTTTTTAGTATTATCTCAAGTTTTCTTAGGGCAAGTGATTTTTAAATAATTAAAAAATAAATAAATGTATTTTGAAAGTGATTTGCAACTTGACTAGAGATTTCTTCAGTATCAAAACTTCATCTGAAAATAAGAACACCTTACTTTGAAATTTCAGAACATTCACTTAATAGCCATTTTTTTTCTTTGCACAGCATAGAAATATCTTTATTCAGAGTGTTATACTGAATTATTTTCTGATTATTAAAGTAATAAATATTCAATATATAAACAAAAATATAGAGACTAAAGTAAAAAGACCAATCATATTAGATAATATTAAATATTTGACTCTGTGATAAGCATTCTACTAAAAGCTTTATATTCAATATGTTATTTCTTACAACTCTAGAGAGGAGATATTAATATTATTTTTATTTTATTAGTAGAACTGTCATGGATGGGAAGAGAGACACCTTACTCTAGATGTTCTCTCTTCTCCCTTGGTTCTTATCTTGGCCTCAAGAGACAAACAAGTGAGAGACAAACACGTTGAGTGGAAATGAGATAGTAAGTTTATTTATGAAACACATGAGCACAGAGCTGCAAGTGACAGGGAACTCAAGAGTGGGAAAATTTTAGTTTAAGGTAATAGTTAATAAGCCTAGTAGTTAATGCATGTGAAAAGCTGTTGTTTCAGGAACTGCAGGTACATATGGCCCACCTTGACTCCAGGAGACCACAAGCGATTGGCCTTTGTGCTCCATAAAGGACCACAAGCAGTCCAGATGGTATATGAGCCATTGTGTTCCAGGGAGAGACAGATGACAGCCTAGGGCATGGTTAACTTCCCAGGGTGAGAGAATGCTGCAGGTTTTTTAAAATCTAATTTTCCCTGAATTCCAACCCCCTCACTGCACTTCATTCTCTGTTATAAAAAGGTTGGCTTGAGAGGAAATGTAGGGTGGTCTGTTAGGTTACAAACCTGTTGTCTTCTCAGATCCACGGCCATCTGAATAAAGCACCCATAAAAATTAAATCCCTGTCTCTGCTTATTGGGTCTGGTAGGTGACAGGCAGTATGAACGCCGGCTTTTCCCGTTTCACAAGCAGGTACTCAGCTAATCTAAATGCCTCATGTATAGAGGAAATAAAGTTGTTAGTAAGTTTGTTAGTAAGTTAGTGAGTAATTTTATTCTATACACTTGAGCTGAGACTACAGTGGGTACTTAGCTAATCTAAGTACACCGACCACTGGGGTCTGTGAGTTATATGCCTCAGTCAGCTTCTAGGTTCCCTCCTTTTCTCCCCCTTCAAAATCTTGGGAATAATGTACAGCTACAAAGGCTTTTGTTCTCAGTTAGTAAAGGCTCTTTGCCTTAGTTAGTGAAATTGTTACAGAGGCCCCCTTTCCCAGCATAGGCCCTCTTCTCCTGTGCAATCCCCACTGTGATGTTCAGAATACCCAGTAACCTTACTGAGATTGTTACCGAAGCCCCATTTCTCAGCACAGTCTCAAGGACTCCCCTTCTCTAGCACTATTTTGCTTGTGATGCTCAGGACACCTGGCAATTTTATCAAGCCGAGCTCAGGATAGCTGAGTTCATTGGTGAGACATGTCTTTTTTTTTTCTTCTAGCTGCCTGTATTAAGTTCTTTGTTAGATTGTAATGGTGAGGGCCTTGCTTTATTTCCTTTCTGGCCACTCATTTCCAGCTGCTACCTTTGAGAACATCAAGAAAAGATACTTACCTTAGTCCACATACCTATTTATGGGTAGTTATGGTATTCAAACATTTATCTATCTAACTTAGACCCCCAACTACTTGATTACTACCTTGTTCTACTTGAGGAATAACAATGGAAAAAATTAGGTACATATTCCTGCAGTCTTCCTTCTATATGTCATTTATATGTCATCTCTGCCCAATAGAAGAATCCTTCTCTGGATACAAGGCCTAAAGAGAGGTGTTTCAGATCCATCACTGGCTCAGCACCTGGAAGCCCCATCCCAGTGGCTTATGTTCCTGCATGCTGCTTCTAAATTTATCAGGACCCATGGTGGTTACCTGAACTTCTACTCCCTGCCAGTTCTCTTAGTACCAAGTATTACCTTTGCATGGGCCTTGGGTGAAGAAATGGATATGAAGCAGATCCCATTCCTCTTTTTTGTCCTTTACGTCCCCACTACCACCACTGGAGGCTGGTTGGGTGTATCAGATTATACTGAAGAGTGGGTGAATATTAAATATATAATGATTGCATATTAAAAACCAAATGGTTACATATTTGCTAAATATGATTGTTTTTTTATTTCATAGGCAAGGCATATGAAGTTTAAACCCCATCCACAGGAATTCTCTTGTGGACTCAACATATTCCTACCTAGCTTTAGTGCTCTACACATAGGCCTTCTTTCCTCTTAAGAGGACCTTCTTCCTCAAAACTTTATAGTTTGAATCTGTGCTGACCCACTTAGAGAAACCCTACTTCAAATCCATACAAAGTTGGCCATAGGATTTTGTTTCCTTCCCCAATTCATGTCTACTGCTTAAGCAATCTGTGAGACTTAGTACACTTCCAACAGTAATACATCAAGCGTTGCTTACCAGTACTGTATAAATAACAGACTGTCAGATTGGCCTTTGGCACTTCAACTACAATAACACAGCTCAATGATAGTGTCTGATGTTCTAACTCCAAGTTGTGTGTGCAAGTGGTCTCCCTACTTCTATAAGATTCAGGTATATCTGTTCATTCTTTGTAGTCCTCAACTGAATAACTACTAAATAAACCATAAACATTCACATATCCCTCCCACAGAATAAAACAGATATTCATAAATACCTCCCACAGAGAAGTTAAATATCGGAGACAGCAAAGTGTAAATCCATTCAGCTTCTTTTTCTTTATTTGTGGTTAAGACTAAATATTCATATGCAAAAGATGGCAGAATGAAATTTCTATCTTCAATAGCACAAAAAAGAGTATAAAGACCAGACTGACAAAGGAACTACTTACTCTGAATTTTCCTGTAGATCCTGATATTATTAAGAATGGATTACTATTTTATATCCTCTAATCAGAGAAATAGGAAATAAAGCCTAATGATATGCAATAATAGTTCCTTTGGGAATGTTACTCTTTAAATTTTTCTTTTTTCTTTATAATCTCTTGATTGCCAACATTGACTTTTTATTTTGAGAGGCATATTTTTATTATATAAAATACATTTTACAATTCCTAGTTTTATATGATTGCTAAAATAAGGAACATATTCAATTTCTTTAACTGCTTTAAAACTAAGGTAAATTCAATTCCTATTATCTCTAATTCATGGAGTAGGGAGAAATGATTTGATGTGGCAATATGAACAGAAAGCAAATCCTACAAAATAGGGGCATAGAAGAAATATTAATTTTATTAAATATTAATTTATTTCAAGACATATGCCCTATCATATCTTTAAAAATATTACTTCATTGTATTCTACATCTTATGGTTATTTCTATATATGTTTTTCTTTTTTTATTATAAAGTAAGGTACTTGAAGTCAGACAGAGAGAAATGATGTGTAAGCATCTATGAGATGCTTGGTAAATATGTGGTTCTTTATTAACTTTTTATATTCAAGAGGGCATACTGAAGAAACTTAGATCTTAGGGGAAAAAAAGATTCAGATAGAGTTGGTAAGGCATACAGAAGTCACTCAGGATCTGTGCTGTTCAGTGCAGCAGCTACTAGGCACAAGTGGCTATTGAGTACTTGAAATTTAGATTTGTTTAACATGTAAAAATATACAATGAATTTTAAAGACTTGGTATAAACAAAGTAATGTAAATATATTAACAATTTTCTATTGATTACATTTTGAAATAAGATTTTGTATATACAAAATATATTGTTGAAATAGTTACTTAATTTGCCGTTTCTATTCACTTTATTTTAATATGCCTCCTAAGAAATTAAAAACTAAAGATTTAAAATTACTTGTGTGTCTTGCGTTTGCTGCTCATATTATATATGTCTATTGGACAGTGTTGCTGCGTATTTTTTGTCTAGAATTAATTTTACATAAAAAGTCTCTTTTTAACTTGAATAGCTTACATATTTTGGAAAACTTGCACCTTACATGACAACTATTTTCTCTATCTCAATTTACTGTTAGCTTTCTTGTCTATAGGACTAAAAAATATTTCTCAACTTTTAAGACTGAGACAGTCACCAACCGGTCTTAGTAATGTTAGGTAGCAGTTAGGAATGAACGGCCAGAGAAGAGATAAAAGCAGGGCCCTTACCATTACAGTCTAACAAAGAACTTAATACAGGAGGCTAGAAGCAAAAGGGAGACATGTTTCACCAACGAACTCAGCAGTCCTGAGCCTGGTTTGATCAGATTGCAAGGTGTCCCGAGCATCACAGCAAAAATAGCACAAGAGAAGGGGGGTCCTTGAGACTGTGCCGACAAACAGGGGGCCTCTGTGACAATCTCACTAAAATTGCCGGTTGTCTGGAACATCCCAAGCAAGAACTGTGCAGGAGGAGGGGGGAGTCCTTGAGACTCTGTGCTGAGAAAGGCAGCCTCTGTAATAATTTCACTAACTAAGATAAAATGCCTTTACTAACCAAGAAAAAAAGGCTTTGTAGCTGTGCATTTTTCCCAAGGGAAGAAGGGGGGACCTAGAAGCTGACTGAGGTAATAAGCCCTGAGCCCTGAGAGTCGGCGTACTTAGACTAGCTAAGTACGCGTTGTAGTCCCGGCGCAAGGGTGTAGAACAAAGTCTCCAACTTACTAACAAACTTACTAACAACTTTCTTTCCTCTATGCATGGTGCATTTAGACTAGCTGGGTGCCTGCTTGAGCTTTGTGCTTGTGTGTTTCTTAAGTAAACTTGCTATCTCATTTCCATTATACCTGTTTGTCTACCGCTTCAATTAAGGTGGGGGAGGGGAGCCTCCTGACTTGCGTCTGTCTCTCCCCTCCATAACAGTAACAGAGAAATAAGTCTCAGTAACAAGGAAAATAGAAATTAATTGGATCAGAGAAAAGCCTTACAATTAATATGATCACTAGCAACTCACAAATAAATATTCTTTAGGAAAAAAATATTTTTTAGCTCATGTATTACATAATATATAATACACTTTAAAATGTCATATTTCAGAATATGTTTTGTGTCCCATAATTTAGAAAAATGTATTTACTTTATATCTTAAAGAGAGGCTGTTTTAGTTTTATTTTTAGACTCAGGTTCAATACCAAATTATGCCTCAGGTACATTGCAGTTGCCACTGTGAACCTCAACAATTTCCTAATTCAACAGGATTATGCAAGAAAACTCTTCTTGAGTTACCAGCTGAAATGAATTATATAAAAATACCTGTCAGCATTCGTCTCTCCCATCATTTAAACTATTTTTTCACATGTTTGAGGGGCCTGTGACATCAAATAATAATTATTTTATAAATACCTCTTGTCGTCTTTTACTTGTTTTTAGTTTCATTCCTTTAGTAATATTTCTTAACTAAGGAGCCATTGGCATTTGGGACAGGAAGATTTATCATTTGGTGGTGCTTTCCTGCACATCGCAGGACCTTTAGCCTCTCCTTTCTCTGTTCTCTAAATGACAGCAGCAAGCACCTATTCCCCGCCATCCTGAGTCAATAACGCCAACTCTCCCCAGCACTTAGCCGCATTCCCAAATATCACCAGGGCAGTACCATTCAGTAAAACACTACTGATCTGAAATTTTGGTATTGTTTTCCTCCTACTTTTACATTAAAGAAAAATCTCCAATTTCCCATGGAAAATGTTATGAATCATCATGAAATATCCAACGTCGTTTTCACATTTACTATATACTAGGCACAATTCTAAATGCTCTGCCTGCAATAACTTGACTCCTCCCAACAATGATGCTAAGTTACGCACTACCATTATCTTTATTTTATAGGTATAGGCAGAAACTACAGGCAAGAGTGGTCAAATCACTAGTCCAATGTAATCAAATAGTAAGTGGAGGGTCCTGGATAAATCAGGAGTCTAGATCCAGAGCCTAAACTCTTGAACTTTTTGCTATACTTAGATAATCATAAAGCTGAAGCTTATTAAGAAGGGAAAACCTGAGCACCACTATCTTTCTCCATTGTTAAGGTCCTATTAGAATTTTCACTTACACATACTTTAAAGTTGGGGCTCATATATCATGTTAATTTTTAGTCTTAGGGTCTTACAGAATGAGTGCTAAAATGTAATCAGTAATCAGGAATAGCTCATTCCTAAAAGTCACAAATCAGTTATTGTTTTATTATCCCCACCCTCCACTCTAAAGCTTAAGTTGACTCTAACTAATATGTTTGGGGGAGAGGAGGTAGATTATAAGCAATCTGTTTTTATAAATATGTACTTTTTCATATAATATGAAAGGGCATAACACATTAAGATTTGAAGTTGCCACTTACTCCCAATTAAAAAATTATGTGATTTTCTCAGTATGTGTTTTATTTTGTTTCATTATTGTATATTGTACCACAAAGGATCCCCAGACATTTAACCATTCCATTTGTAAAGAATAGTATGATTTCAAATATCTTGGGGGAGGACCCAAAATTAGAGTGTTCATACCCAAGCAACCACATAAACTTTATAAAGTGATCATAGAACCCAGGCAATAGATATAAATTTATCTTATGCAAATGTAAGTAAATGACTAATTGCTTTCATTTTTAAACAGAAACATAATGATGAAATCATTGTTTTGTTTTGTTTTACCTATATAGCTACTAATTATTTCTGTAGTTTCATGTATTGTACCATTTCTATCTCAGTTTTTGTGTGAGAACGTTCTTTTGTAATTTTTCCAGGAAGAATTTCCTCTGTCCTGAGATGATGTTATGATTCAAACTTTCTGATAATAAGAGCTAAAATTTATTTTTTCCTTTTTGCTCACACTGCCATGAAACACAGGACAAAATTACAAATACACTAAAGTGGCCCTGTTAATCTTAAGTATAGATTCCTTTACTGTGATATTTTATTTTATTATATTATTTTATATGCATTTTGTTGAGTGTCAGATCAAAACATTTTTGGAAAAAACACAAATAAATAAATTTAACATTATCTATTTATAGGGAATCAATGGTATTTCTAAAGAGAAAAAAAGGAAAGGAAGCTAGGAAGAAAGGCAGGAAAAAAGAAAAAAGGAAGGGAGGGAGGAAGAAAGAAAGGGAGGAATGTCAATGCTGTTTTCAAAAATATTAATATCACTAAAACTTAATGAGGGACATTTTAGGAACAAAATTTAACACATTAACTAACTATTTTAGTTCCACCCATGTGTCTAACCAATGAGTTCATGTGCCCATTAACTAAGAAGACCTGCTGCAGAAATGCAGACATCCTGTTTTAATGGGGGCGGGGCGGGGGGACCCAGCCAACTTGCTTTTAACTGAAGGGAGAGCAATTATCATTTAGCCAGATGAATCTGCTGGTGTTACTTCTACCTCCACCTGTATTAGCAACTAATGAGAATGTAATGCATGTTGAAGGCATTGGCAACAAATTTCCTTTGAACTGCAGATTGTACCACACTCGTTTTTAATAATTCTTCCCGTGAAATGACAGGTTAAAATATGTGTCCTCTGGGATGGTTTATAAGAAGGGTTAGGTCCCTATACATTTAAATCTCTGAAACACTGAAACAACAATAGAACAGGTAGTGATTGTACTTAAATAGTAAGTAAGTCAATGAATGAGTCTAAAAAGAAATTCAAAGTACCCCTATATTTAAAATATTTGCTTTGGCTTTTCTTTCAGTTGTTTAGAAAGGCGGTTAGAATGTATACCTCCCAAATGTTATATTCAAAGTAAGAACAATGAGGGGTTTCTGAGATTACAGATTCTTAACCAATTAAAAATATGATTATACTAAAATAAACTTTCAATTCAAATATGGCATTGCAATAAAAACTCCTATGCTCAATTTTCCAGAAAATGCAATTAACTACAATGTATTATTTCTACAGCATCCCATTTTTAATAGTTTTTAACATTACATAAATTATAATATCTCCTTTCTGGTAATTGCAGATAATTATAATGGGTTTCTTTCATTTCATTTAAAAAAATCTTTGAACTTTGATTACTCTCTTATATGCTATTATAGAATTACATGAAGTTAAGATGCTTTTATAGAATACAGTTTTAAATTTTCAAACAATTTTATAAGGTTACATCCTTTGGCCATTTGTGTTCTTGCGTAAATCCTCAAAGTGGACTAGATAAGCCTGTTAGACATTTCAATAAAATCTTCATATTCCTTATACTTGAATTTACTGTTCTTTTTAAGTTATCATCCCTAGACTCTACACTTTATAAAGCAAAGAACTGATTCTTCTAATTTACCAACCAAATCTCCATCCCTATTAAAGCACATGATACATATGGTTCTTAAGAAAGATACAGTGTTATGAATAAATGTGTTTAGCACATGAATTAATAGATGAAGCTGTATTTTACAAACAACAAATTTAAAACATAATAAAAGATGTGTGTAATAGGAGTGGGTTTCTTCTGAAGAAACTTATTCAAATTGAAAGTATTAAAATACTTTCAATTTCCAGAGAATACATCATTTTGAAAATAATATTTCAAAGACCATGTGTAATCTGAAACTGAAGTTTAAGTAAATGAAATTTATAATAATATAAATAAGTTCTTAAAGTAATATACTTTACAAAAGTACTAACTCTTCTAATTACTTAAAGCCTGTGATTTTGGGTTTTAGGATATTTTCAGATGTGACAGACATAGGACTATTGGAGTTGACAACAGTCTCACAGTGTTTTAGGACTTCCTCATTCACTATTCCTGAGTTTTTGAATTCCTTTGCATGTAGCTATTTGCAAATCTTCTGAAGCACACATTTGTATTTCAGATGATTGAGATAAAAATCCCTTGGCAATCAGAACAAAGAAATACAATTTTTGTGTTGTATACTTACTGTTGACTCTTTTCCCCCTGACCTGGACTCTCTTTGCTGTCTCTTCCCTTCAGTATGACTGCAGAACCTGGACCCTGGCTCACCTCCTCTCTTTCCCTTCACTTCTAAAACTGGAACAATTTAGTTTCTGTCCCCATGACTTCACTGATATCCCTTTTATAAAGTTGAAGCTGCTAATCCCATGTCACTAAACATAGGAATGAATCTTTCATCATATTTGATCTCCTAAGAGCATTTGCCACTGATAACCTAGAAATGGATTCTTATTTTGGCGGGGCAACATCTTGTCCTTGTGTTATGTCTGCCTTTCTGGCCTCAACTTCTCAATGCTCATCAGTGCTTTTTTTTACTCCTTTCTTAAAGTGTTGGCAACCTTTGGGAATCTATCCTGGATTATCTTGCTTACCCCCAGGGCTTTCAGTGTGATATATATGCTAATGACTCCCACAGAGATATTTCTTGCTGGGTTCTCTTACTGTAGCTTGCACTCCAACTACCTTTAGATATTTCTGCTTGGAAGTTTATAGTCATCTTAAACTCACATCATATGCCCCATGGTAGTCATCCCCCTCCTCACACTGCCTAACCCCTTTGTGCTGCCTATCCCAGGGAACCACACACCACACGCTGCACCATTTGAGCCCCAAACCTGGGAATTATCTTCAACTTTCCTCTGCTTCTTATCCCATAATTCAAGCTATTATCTAATTCTGTAGCTTTCACCTCCAAAAGACAGCTTCAGTATTTTTACTTTTCTCACTTCTGGTACCACTAATTTCAGTCCCGCATCATATCTCCTATTTAGATTATGTAACCATTTATCTGGCATCTACAACTTCATACTCTTCAATGTAGCCTCTATACTTCATTAATCTTTCTAAAATGAATATTGAGTCATGGAATTTATCTGTTTATACTGCTTCAGTGATTTTCCATCACACTCAGGACAAAGTCCAAATTTCTTACAAACTCTACTCTATTCTGACCCTTTCAAATGTCTGAACTCCCACTATGTTAAACAGCCTAAAAATATTATGCTTATACACTTGTTTGGTCTAATTCACATGCGATTTTCTCTGCCTAGCCTTCTTCTTATACTATCTGTCCTTTAGTTGATACATAGTAGGTACTCACTAAATATATATTGAAAAATATTGGGTTATATATCACATGCAAAATTAAAACTTCATTCCATTAAGAAAACAAAGTTTAATTACAAAGTCTATTATTATTTCCTTAAAGAAAATATAAATGTGATAAAAATAGTTGAGTCTTAATTAAAACATAGAGTTTGCTGTATAATATAAACTCTATTGAAGATATGGTGACTTGGATCTATGGCTTGAATAAATCCAACTTATTTTTCATACCACATGAAAGACTCTTTTAGTGAGTATATCACATGTTGAAAATTATTCCTTTGGTGTGAGAGTCACCTTAATGAAAGTCAGTTGTTCTTATGATTGCTGTGAATGTGTGAAGTAACTTATGCTCAGGTCTCATTTTAGTGAGATAGTAGGAGCCATAAGAAAGTGTTCAAGGTGAAACTATGTTTATAGTTACTAAAGTATTTTCCATGACTAAAAAAGGACTATGAATTTTAGAAAGCATTTATTTGCATACATGTTTGTCATGTGAATGTGACAGGGCATTTATTTGGTTCCTATGTGGCTGAGACAATTGAATCTTCAACTTAAATCTTATCTTTCCTCAAACAAAGCCATTTTAATTGGGCCTTGAATTTACAGATTCGTGGAATTGGGTGGTGACCCTTTTCCACATTTCTGTTCACATCTATTGATATATGAACTTTTTTACTCTAAACCCATGCAGTTTGGGTATATGCAAATATATGTAATGTATGTAATGAAGTAGTCTTCAACTTTTGTCAGATATGAGGAAGAAACCAGAAGGCCCTGGAGAAGAGCCTTCTCCCTGAGTATGTTCTTGACAGACAAAACACACTCAAGAACTAGAGTTCTTAGTTACCAGTGCAGCAGGGGCTGCTTTTACCCAGCTCAGCTCGACCACTCTGAAGTTATGAATGCTTTGGGAAATTTAACAAATCAGGCAGAAGCCTGCCACCATCCTCAGACAGCCTTTGTGATCTCCTTTTATGGAATGTCTCACAGACAGAGAACATGGTAAATGTCCTGTGAAATTTCTCTAGATCTGTGAATAGTGAGAGGCAATGCCAGTGCAACACTTCTGTATATCAGACTACTAGGATGGTCAAGAACTCACACAACTCAACACCAAACAGACAGGCAAGCAAGCAAACAAGCAAACAAACAAAGATATGATGATCAAAGCTGATCACTGCATCTTCTGTCCTTCTGATGTGTGCTTCTATGATGCTTATTTGGAGATTATTGATGCCATTTCATGGGTGTATACAAATATGCCCAAAAGTTCTCTAAAATATAGGGAAGGTGAATGAAGCAAAAACACTGGAGTACTATTAATCAGGGTAAAGGTTTGAAGCAGCATTAAGGCGTGTTTACATATTTGAACTCATTTGTACTGAAAGCTGTTAAATCTGTGATATCCCAGTTATGTAACATTAACAGAAATGGTATTAGCTGATTCTATTACTGCCTAAGTATTACCCACGAGGTAAAGAAACTCATAGAAGATAGAAATTGTAGAACAGAACAAATATTCTTTGCACTTGGAATTAGCCTAGTTGGCTAGAAATGTCTTCATAAACATTTGTGATGTACCAAAGAAAACATTTTTATTCAGTTCACTGTTTTAGTTACACAGTTTAAATATTTTTAGGGTTATTGCTATAGTAAGTTATATAATAAAAGTCTATTTAGAGAATTTTTGTGGAACAATTTAATATTTTTATACAAAATCTTTAGTGCAATGTTTATGAACTCATTAGAACATAAGCAGGATACATATTTTAAGTTACATTTTACTATATTTTTATGTAAAAATTGTGTTTATTGAGAGACACAGATTTAGTGATTAATAAATATTTCAGGGAAAGACTTCAGAAACCACTGCTTTGCATATCAGAAAAATTACTTGCTGTCCACTTTCACTTTAATCACAAATAATTTCTTTTTTGTTTTTCTTCAAATGTTTTTCTCTCTGGTTTTGAACAATTAAAATGGATAGAAAATTCACCTAAGTGTTTAGCTTCCTAGGCTTCCATAGAAATAAACCAGTTGCAGGTTATATTATAAAACTCTGAAAATGTTTGCATTTCTGAAAACATGAAAGCAGGCAGGCAAAGATTATTCTTTAAAAAATATGAGAATGGTGATGTCCCTAAAGTGGTGTTTTGGGTTATTGTTCCCAATTCTTCACTCCCTGTCTGTAAAAGAATTATTCATGCACACATTTTGCCATGTCACTTTGTAATTCTACAAAAATCCCATTAGAATAAGTCAGGTATATTTTCCCTGCACCATTGACTTTCAACTTCTACACGTGGCTTGCTTTGGCCAATGGGATATTAATGGGTGGAACAGGAACAGAGGCTTTACTGTGTGCCAGTGCCTGGTCTTGACTTCTCTCACTTGTATCATCTGCATGAGAAGACAATGTTTGGAGTAGCCACGGGCAAGGAGAATGAGAGGGCGTTTGTAGTAGCCAGAATACAAGCCATGGCTTGGAGCCAAGCTCTGATTTCAGGGGGAGCAGACCTCAGGGCTACATACAGTGATGTAAGTGAGAGAGAAATAAATGTTTACTATTTTAAGCTGATGGAGTTTACACAGTTGTTAAACAGCAAAATTGCTTCAACCTGATGTACCCATGAACTATCTGGTATTTACTCATACCTTTCTCTTATAACTCTTCCATTGTGTTCAAACAGTTTTAGAGTATTTGTAAGAAAATAATTTTTTAGGTAATCCCCCAATTTTTATATAAAACATGTTGCAAATGACATATTTGTTTTTAAAAGTTTTAAATACAGTTGTATTTTATTTAAAAATTAATCTAAAATCACTATTTAAAATGTGTTTTGTTAGTAAAAAGCCTGAATAATCCATATTCTTGGCAGAAAAAGTTACTTAGCAAAAATAGTTATGATAAAGAAATTGCTTTCAAAATTTCAGTTTATATCACAAGCAATTCTGTTGCCTATAGGAAATCAATAGTTTTTCAGTCTTAACTTATATTTAGTTGACTCTTTTATTATACAGCTTAATATATGAAGTTAAACTGGCATACTTAATTTATCAGTTTGATAATAATAATTTAAAATATTTAATTTTAGGGTTATATCAGTCACATTTAAAAATATATTATCTTAAAAAAGAGATAAAATGTTATAGAACAAAACAAAACAAAAACTCAGAAGAAACAAGCAAAAACAGATTTAAAAGGATTTAGATTAATAGTAGGTGCTTTGGGATGCTTACCAGATTTGTGTCTGATCATAACCACTTTTGTACCTGGTTAGTACCACAGAATTGTACCAATGTGGGAATATCTGGATTCTTGTAATTTAAGTTTATGCTGAAGACATTAAGAAATGGGCTCTTCAGAAGAAAGATGTTATAGTCATTTTACAAATCAGTATACTGTACAAAGAGCTTCCAGCACATTGGAGCAAAGCCAGTATCTAAATCCAAAGTAACATTATCAATAATTTGTATTTGCCACAGTGTCTTTCTCTAGTCTTGAAGCATTTTGCAAAACTGCATAAATATCTTTACTTTCATAGATAGTGGGAGCTGTATTCTAACCCATTTATTTAATGTGCAACTAGATATGCACATCAAGAATCAGGACAAAGAACTCTCAGCAGAGTGATAATTTAATGGCAGGGTCATGATACTTCTCAGAAGAAAGAGCAATTCAGTGCTATCTTCTAATGTATCTCCAGACTGACTGTGCTTGCACCTGCCTCACCCTTCTCATTCTAATTGGGGCAAACTTAGACCACTGTCAGGGTTTCATAATTTCCAGGAATTGGATACTAGAACATCCTTGGAGCTGGAGATTATTTCAGGGATTATTTACTTCTGTTGCCTCTTTTATCCTTTTTTCTGATAAACTTCCTTTCTTGTCCTTTGTTGTTGCAAATCTTAATTTCCTAGCACTGTTAGAAACTACCTTTCATTATGTCTTAGGAAGTCAGTGAGGTTTAGACAAAGAGCAATGGGTAAGGTACCATCCACAAACCAATGCCCCAGTGCTGATTTTGCTGGGGAGTAAGAGAAGAAGGAGAGAGAGGCAGAATAGTGTGGTGGGGTTAAAATTGTGCTCACCGTATAGGATAGTTGTGGAAATTAAATGAGCAGAGCACATAGAAGATGTTTGACATATTGTAAGCATTGATAAATGCCAAGACTTTATTGATGTGATATGCGTTCCCCTCTCACTCACTTTGTAATTCCATATTGAGGCTGTACAGTTCCTGTCACAACTGTCTTTCAAATATCTCCAAATGATATTGTTCATAGATTTTCTTTAGCAATCTTAATAATTCTTCTTTTTTTCTTTAATTTTCTAATCTTATAATCTTTTCTAATCCTTGCCAGGGTTTCATATCAGAATTCTGTTGGCTTCATAAAATGAGTTGCATAGTGCACTCATTTTTCTCTTTTCTGAAAAACATGTGTAACATGGACATTATTACTTCTTCAAATATTAGAGGTCATCTACTCATGAATTTTATTTGTGGGGAGAATTCTATTTCTGGACTTCATATCTGTACTTGTTATAGTGCTTCTAGAGTTTTCCACTTTTTCTTGTCTCCGTTTGCTTAGGATTTCTCATTAGTCACTTTCTAGTTCACCTAATTTTTGAGATTTGTAAGCCTAAACTTATTCATTATATTTTCTATATAGGTTTTTAAACTCTTTTTTATTATCTTGCTATTTATTATTTGTTCTTTATTTCTGTGTTCTTAGTCACTTTTATAAGGGTATATCATTTTTAAAGTTTTTTCAAAGAAACTACATTAGGTCTATTCCTATTTTATGCTTGCTTCTAATTTATTGATTTTTGTTTTGTCTTAATACTTAACATTATCATAATTTTACTTTAATTTCCTAAATTTGCTGTTAATTTTATAGCTTTTTGGGATTGTTGCTATCACACTGGGTTTCATCCTTTCTTTTTATTATATTTAATGCAATAAATCTTCCTGTAGTTATTGATTCAGCTGCATCTCACAAAGCTTTGATATGTGTAATTTTTATTATCATTTAAAAGTATTTTCTACTTTCCATTTCACTTGCTTCTTTCAACTATAGATTCATGTAGTAGTTAACTTCCCAGTGTGGGTGGTGTTCTAGATATCTTTTTTGTTATTAATTTCAGTTCTGCTGTGGTCAGAGTACATGCTCTGTAAAACTTGAATACACTGAAATTTATTTACACTTGCCATATGACCCAGAATATGGTCAATATTATAAATGTCCCATATGCCATTGGGAAAAAAAGTGTATATTTGCAGATAAATGTTCTACATATGTAAATAAACTCAAATTTGTGAAGGATGCCAATCAAATTTGACTGAATTGTTTTTGTTGCTAAGTCAACTGTCAATTTAATTGTTGTTTCAAGGTAGTCTGTCTTTTTCTGGTGGATGCTTTCAAGATTTTCTTTTTACATGCTTTACATGTGAGTATTGAAAAGAAATTATATCCTTTTAGTAGTGTAGCCAGTATCTGGAACTTGCAGATACTGCTAGAGCACAATATTCTAAAATGTCAAGCTTTCATTTATAAATTTCCTAAGATTTTGGTCTTACAACAGTGAATTCTATTATTTTCTCCATGATGTTCGCATATATTGGTTTTTGTATTATGACATATTTTTAAATGTGTTCTCAGTGGTAGACTGATTAAAAAATCCTACATGTCAATACCTGAGGTAGAAATGTATGAATGCATCTTAAATGTAATGTAATGTATAGATACATTAAATGTATGGATACATCTTAATAATGTTCAACAAAAGAAGCTGAAAAATTATAATAGATATATTATTTGTTCATATACAATAAATTCAAAAAGACTAATTATGGTCTAAAATGATAAAGTCAAACTAATATCATAAATATTAGAGTGATAATAACTGCTATAGAGAAAGACAGGTATTAAGATTGTGAAGCACTTTTGAGGGAATTATTGTGCTTTGATCAGTTTTATGTCTTAACCTGAGATGGGATACATCTACATTTATTTTAAAAAAATTTGTTTTAATATATATTTAATGAATTATTCTGTATGTCTATTACATTTAGCAGTAAAAATATAGAATTAGAGCATAATCATACTTATATATTATTTTATATTTTTAATTATATAAATTTTAATGTATATATAATTATATATATAATTGTAATGCAAAGGATCAATTTAGCATAAACACACATAAGATCGTTTTCCTTATTTCAGATCACATTCTTTAAAATTGTTAGTATTTCACATTTTTATATCAATCTACCTTGTTTCTATATCAACCTATCTATCTTGATTTTATTATTAAATGACACTAGAGTGTACTGGATAAAACGGTGATTTTCAACCTTTTTAAAAAATGTTTTAAATTGTTTTTCAAGTACAGTGTCTCCATTTTCCCCATCTCCAACCTGTTCCCCACCCTCAATCCTACCCCCCTTTGGCTTTGTCCATGGGTCCTTTATACATGTTCCTTGATGACCCTTTCCCTTTTTTCCCCTGTTACCCACCTCCCCTTTCTCCTCTGGTTACCATCAGTCTGTTCTTTATTTCAATATCTCTGTTTATATTTTGCTTCTTGTTTGTTTTGTTGACCAGATTCCTTTTTTATCTCATGGTACACATAAACTAATGACTAAAATACTGTGGCACACCAAAACATATACTTTTTGCAGATCTGAACAAAAGGTAAGTATAATTTTGATTCACTTATGCTGGCAGCTGTTGTTGTGTTGGCTGTTGTCATTTTTTTACTTGACAATCTAAAGGAAAAAAGGTCAGTGCTCCTGACTAAAGAAATAATCAAGTTTTGCATGTTTTAAAAATTCTTGTGGCACACCGGTGTGACTCTTGCATGGTGTGCCTGCCACAACACACCAGTTGAAAATTGCTGGGTTAGAGTAATAATCTGGGTTTCAGAAGGTATAAGTTATATTTTTGAATATATAATATTTATATTTTGAATAACCTTGTTACTTCATTAACATCTATAAATTTGAATATCCTCATATATAAAAAGAATTCTTATATATACCTAACTGTAAAATACTGTGAAAAAATATATTAATATTCTTAAAGGAAAATTCTTTAATATTCTGAGTACTCTTTTTTTTTTTAAAGCCTTTTTTTTTAAATTTCATTTATTTATTTTTAGAGAGGGAAGGGGGAGAGAGAGAGAGAGAGAGAAATAGAGAAACATCAATGTGCGGTTGCTGGGGGACATGGCCTGCAACCTAGGCATGTGCCCTGACTGGGAATCGAACCTGCGATACCTGATTCGCAGCCCGCGCTCAATCCACTGAGCTATGCCAGCCAGGGCTTATTCTGAGTACTCTTCACAGAAAAACTTTTTCTACACATACATATATATGAACATATATATTTTTAATTTATTATATTTTAACGAGATGCATAAATACCTGAGTATCTATTTGAAATATGTAAAGATCCTACATTAAAAAATACAAGGCCAAAGAAAAAAGTTTATTTACTAAGTTTTTACTCTTGTAATTAAAATTTTTCTTATATGTGCCCTGAGTGGAAATCAAACCCGTAACTTTGGTGTATCGAAACAATGTTCTATTCAACTGAGCTACCCAGCCAAGGTCTAGTCTTATAATTTTTGATTTTAAGAAAGTAAAAGAAAAAACTGAATTATATATTTGCTTAAGAAAAACCTGGGTGCATAACCATGGTATATGATTCCTTTTATTTGTGTCTTCCTTAGTTTCTTTCATTAGTGTTCTGTATTTTTCTGAGTACAGGTTTTTACCTCCTTGGTTAAGTTTATTCCTCAGTACTTTATGACTTGGTCTATATGTCTGTTCTTATGACAGTATCAGGCTGTTTTGATTACAGTGGCCTTATATTACAGTTTGATATCAGGTATTGTGATCCCTCCTACTTTGTTCTTCTTTCTCAAAATTGCTGCAGCTCTTTGGGGTCATTTATGGTCCCATATAAATTTTTGAAATGTTTGTTCTGTATGTGTGAAATATGTCATTGGTATTTTAATGTAGATTGAATTGAATCTATAAATTGCTTTGGTTAATATGGACATTTTGTTGACATTAATTCTTCCAATCCATGAACACAGTACATGCTTCCATTTGTTTGTGCCTTCCTTAATTTCTTTCTTCAGTGTTGTATAGTGTTCTGAGTACAGGTCTTTTACTTCCTTGGTTAGGTTTATTCCTAGGTACTTTATTTTTCTTGTTGCTATAGCAAATGGGATTTTCTCCCTGATTTCTGTTTCTGATATTTCATTGTAGGTGTATAAAAATGCCTTTGATTTCTGAATATTGACTTTGTATCCCACTGTTTTGCCAAAATCACTTATTAGGGCAAATAGTTTTTTGGTGGAGTTGATAGTGTTTTCTATGCACACTATCATATCATCTGCAGATAGTGACAGTTTTACCTCCTCCTTTCCAATTTAAATGCCTTTTATTTCATTTTCTTGTCTGATTGCTGTGGCAAGAGCTTCCAATGCTATGTTGAATAGAAGTGATGGAATAGGATACCCTTATCTTGTTTATGATCTTAGGAGGAAAGCTTTTAGTTTTTGCCTATTGGGTATGATGTTGGCTGTAGGTTTTTCATATGTGGCCTTTATTATGTTGAGATATGCTCCCTCTACTCCCACTTTGCTGAGTGTTTTTATCATAAATGAATGCTGTATCTTATCAAATGCTTTTTCTGCATCTATTGATATGATCATGTGGTTTTTGTCTTTGCTTTTGTTTATGTGATGTATTATGTTTATTAATTTGTGATTATTATATCATCCACGCATCCCTGGGATGAATCCAACTTGATCACAGTGTATGACCCTTTTAATGTATTGCTGGATGTGGTTTGCCAACATTTGTTGAGATCTTTAGCTTCTATGTTCATTAGTGATATTGACCCGTAGTTTTCCTTCTTTGTTGTATCTTTACCTGGTTTTGGAATTAGGATAATACTGGCCCCATGAAAAGAGTTTGGAAGGCTTTCCTCTTCTTGGCCTTTTTTGGAATAGTTTGAGAAGAATAAGGGTTCATTCTTTACTAAATATTTGGTAAAATTCTTCTGTGAAGCCGTCCAGTCCAGGGCTTTTGTGTGCCAGGAGTTCTTTTTATTACTGCATCAATTTAACTAGTGCTATTGGTTTACTCAGGCTTTCTGCTTCTTCTTGATTCAGTTTTGGAGGACTATATGTTTCTAGAAATTTGTCCATTTCACCTAGGTTTTCAATTTTTTTTGCATACTGTTGTTCATAATAATTTCTTATGATCCTTTGTGTTTCTGTGGAATTGGTTGTAATTTCTCCTCTTTGTTTTTGATTTCATTTATTTTAGTCCTCTCTCTTCTTTTCTTGATGAGTCTGGCTAAAGCCTTGTCCACATAGATTGGAAGAATTGATATCATTAAAATGCCCATACTACCCTAATCAACCTGTAGATTCAATGCAATCCCTATCAAAATACCAATGACATATTTTACAGATATAGCACAAACATTTCAAAAATTTATATGGAACTATAAATGACCCCAAATAGCCTCAACAATTTTGAGAAAGAAGAACAAAGTAGGAGGGATCACAATACCTGATATGAAACTATATTACAAGGCTACTATAAACAATCTGGTACTGGCATAAGAACTGACACATAGATCACTGAAATGGATTACAGAGCCCAGAAAATAACCTATGTCATTATGGTCAATTAATATTTGACAAAGAGGGCAGGGACATAAAATGGAGTAAAAATAGCTTCTTCAATAAATGGTATTGGGAGATCTGGGCAGCTACATGCAAAAAATGAAACTAGTCCACCAACATACACCATACACCAAAATAAACTTCAGATGGTGAAAGACTTAAATATAAGTCATTACATCATAAAAGTCCTAGAGGAAAACTTAGGTAGGAAAATTTCAGATATCCCACAGAGCAATATTTTCACTGATACATATCCCAGAGCATGGGATAGAAAGGAAAGAATAAACAAATGGGACTACATCCAACTAAAAATCTTCTGCATGGATAAGGAGGACATCAATAAAATGAAAAGGGAACAAACCATATGATACATATTTGACAATGATACCTTGGACAGGGGTTTGATCTCCAAAATATATAAAGCACTAACACAATTCCACGCCAGGAAGAAAAACAAACTGACAGCCACCAGAGGGGAGGGGTGAGAGGGTAACTGGGGGAAAGAAGGGGAAGGGTTGTCAAGGAACATGTACAAAGAACCCGTGGACAAAGACAATGGGGTGGGGGTAGGATTGAATGTCAGGGGTAGGACAGGGGAGAGTAATAGGGGGAAAATGGGGACAACTGTAACTGATGACAGAAAAAAATTAAAAAAGAAAAACAATTCAATTTGAAAAAATGAACAAAGAACCTGAACAGACTCTACTCAAGGTGAGCATACAGAGGACCCAGAGATACAGAAAAAATTCTCAACATCAGTTGAGGGCTATCAGAGAGATGCAAATTAAACCCTCAGTGAGATATCACTTCACACCTGTCAGAATGGCCATCATTAACAAATCAACAAACAACAAGTGCTGGCAAAGTTGTGGAGAAAAGGGAACCCTAGTACATTGTTGGTGGGAATGCAGAGTGGTGCAGCCACTGTGGAAAACAACATGGAAGTTCCTCAAAAAACTAAAGGTGCAACTGCTTTTTGATCCAGTGATTCCACTGCTGGAATTATACCCTTATGAATCCTGAAACACCAATTCAAAAGAACCTATGCACCTATTTGAACCTATGTTCATAGCAGCCTCATTTACAACAAGGCTGGAAACAGCCTAAGTGCCCATCAGTAAATGAATGGAGCAAGAAACTGGTTCATTTACACAATGAAATATTATGCAGCAGAAAGAAAGAAAGAGCTTCTACCCCTCACAACAGCATGAATGGAATTGGAGAGCATTATGTTAAGTGAAATAATCCAGGGTGAAAGACAAATACCATATAACCTCACCTATAAGTGGAACTTAACAAAACAAATGAGCTAAACAAAATCAGCTACATGGAAATAATGAGCAAACTGATAGTGACCAGACAGGTTGGGGGAGGGGGATAATGGGGAAAAAAGGAGAGAGCATAAGTCAAGGAACATGAGAAGAGCACTCCTGTGCACGGACTTCGGGGTGGGGACTGACTGTGGGAGTGGGGTGGTGGGTATGGCAGGGAAGAGAAATAGGGAAAAAGGTGGGACAACTGTAACTGAATAACAATAAAAAAGAAGAAGAAATAAAAACAATATTTATTAGAACCAAGAAAAAAGAAAATCCTGGCTACAATTTTTAGTTGGAGTGGGGTACTAACCTAGAACAAACTATTGATACATGAACATTCTTTATTATGATATTATGGCTCAATATCCTAAACCAGATACTGTATAGAAGCATAAGCCTTCAATACACAGCTATACATTAGTGCTTGTTGACATCAGGACTCACCGAACCCTACACTTGTCACATTTTGACAAAAGAAATGTTTCAGCACTCATCACTTGCTTGGGACTTGTCACACTTACTAGAAGCTGTGTGAATTGCGATGCTGCCCCACAAGAGAAAATGCTTCATCACCCATCACTTGCTCAGTACTTGTCAGTTTCAGCACTTGTCACAAGCTCTGTGACAAATTAACAATGAGTACAGAGGTATCACTGTATTTATAGAATCAGTTGATTACTATTAAGTACATAATAATTAAATGTAAGATTTTTTTAGGATTTCAGCATACTACCTTATTTGCACCCCTTTTTCTACAACCTACACAAAGTCCAGGATCTTGGGCCACCAAATAACTACACAGTTTTATGTATGTGCAAAGTCTATTTACGCCGACATTACATTGAAATAAAGTAAAATAATATTGTAGTGCACATAAGCATAAAAAGGGTTATATCCTTTAAGACTTTCATCTGAGCTCATTGAAATATTTAGGGCATTATTATGACACAAACAAAAGATATTTTGGAAGAAAAATTTTAGTAATATAAGTTATCACTAATTTAGAAGAAAGAAATAATATGATGAAGTCCTCTAGAAGAAAGAAAGTGTCTTTGAAATCATTGTCTTGAGAGCATTAAAACAAATTCTGTAATGTTTCTTTGGGAAGGGGTTGTCTTACTTTTCTGTTGAGCACAAGCAAGGCCACATGATTTTTTAAAATTGCTTATTGATTTTGATAGAGAAAGAAAGAGGGAAATTGTTGGTCCACTTATTTATGCATTCGTTGGTTGCTTCCTGTATGTACCCTGACCGGGGTTCAAACCCACAGCCTTGGCATGCTGGAACAATACTCTAAGAAACTGAGCTACTGGACAGGGCAAGATCATATGATCTTAAATTCTGAAATGATCTTGACCAGACCTAAATCTAGTCAAGACCAGTTTGACTGGTCGTATGCTTAGATGTATGCTTTCAACTGTGATATTTAACACAAACATTTCAGCTTGTGTAGACAGATGCAATACTTTGGATAATGTTTAAGGATGGTAGGTAGCATAAAGGCCCTAAAAACATAGATATCTGGAGACACAGATATCTATGAAGGTTATGGCTCACTGACTGAGGCTGATGGAATATACTGAGCAAAGGAGTCATGGAAAATGGGGAAAGGGAATCTCCATTTTTCACAGGCTTTTTGGTATTTTTCTTTGAAGTAACTCAAAAACAGTTAATCCCCAAAATATATTGAGCAAACACTTATCTATGATAAACTGATGTGAAATGAAAATTAAAGCTATTTGCAGCTCATTAGCATATGAAGAAGTACAGACTAATAGAGTATTTTAAGAAACTATATTTGAAAGCAAACTTGAACATGGGGACCTGAAACATGATTGTGGAACAGCTGTTGTGAATATTAATAATCCTGTTTAATGACTTTTGTCTTCCCATGGCACATTCAGAAATTGTTTTAAATTAATTTTTAAATGACTGTTCCTCATTGCCTTTTAGCCATTTTAGCACAGCATTAAGTCAGTTTACCCTGATGGGCTAGTGCCTGTGTAAATGGAAATATACAACCATTCACCCGAAGATCTAATTAAACAGTGCACCTCTTTTGGGGGGCTGTGTTTTAACAATTAAAGCTGTGTTTCAGGGATTTAATAATAGGGAGTTTGCTTACTTTTAAAATTGCCATCAGCAATGCCAAATTTTGGCTCTAAATATTAATTTATTTACTTTTATAAAGATTTTTACTGTGTTGCTGTGGTCTCTAATACTTTCAAGATGAATTAAACATTGGTGCTTTCAACATTTTATAATCCTAGATCATGCCAAACTGAAAATGGAAAAGCTTCTGGGGAAAGTGACTTCTTTTCTGAACCAATCAGTATTTTTCAAACTGATCTGTTTCAGATTTGATAGGTCTAATTTCCCATGCATACCATTTGTTTTTAGCATGCCCTTAGGATTTTATCAGCTACGCAAAATTTGGATCATAATTTAGCTGGCTTTCTCTCCTACTTTATTGATTTTGTACACAATAAAAAAGAGTTTCTTCAGAATATGACTAGCTGTCTTAACAAAGATAATTTTATGATTCTGTCTGTAATATATTTAGAGCATGAATTCTTTATTTGGAGTTAGAGATATGGGAAATATTTTTTTTTTGACCATCAAAGACACAAAAGCTTGAAAGTCCTTTAATAATTCATCCAAATACAAATCGTTAGAAACTAAAAGCTAAGCACTTTATTTCAGTATACGAAAGAAACCTGTCTTTTGTTGTGAAAAGTAAAATAATATTTGAACGTAGTTTAACTTGTGTTTTAAAATATAACCTTATTTTTTTGCCATTTTATTTTTTAAATTTTTAATCGTTCATTTTATTGTATTTTTCCCATTACCACTTATGCCCCTAAACCCTCTTCCTCCACCTGCACCCACCCCTTTCCCTGCAATCACCACACTGTTGTTCTTGTCCGCAAACCCTTTCTACAATTATGACCGTAAGCAAAACAGTGTCTATGTTGTGAGCACTTACAAGGTGCTAGCACCATCCTGAATACTTTTCAGACATTTTCCTATTTAATTCTTGTAACTGCCTTACATAATGTATATTATCCAGGCTGGAAAAGGCAGTCTCACCTATTGAGTCTTTTAATCCTCACTTGGCCACATGAGACTGTGCTTGGTCCTGGAACACTTCCTTACCAAGAGATAGAGAGACCTCATGGGTTGTGCTGGGCTTGTCTCCTTATATGGGAATGTCTTTTCCTATTTCAACTTAATGTGTGTTCCTTTGGTTTAAGGATATGTGTCATAAGGCACCTGACTAACCCACTGGTGTAACTGTCCCCTCAGGGAGAGGATGGGGTCCTTGGTTCTGTAAGAGTACAAGAGGGGTGCGTACAGGCCCTGGAGGGACTCACTGGCTTTGGGGACCAACACCTGCTACTGGAGCTGCTCTTGTTCTGTTTCCTCTCTATGTGAGTAAAGCTTTGTTTCATCCAGTGTTTGCATGGGCTGCATTTTTCTTGGCAATTCGTAGACGAAGTTTAGGTAAACAAATTATTCTGACTTTTACTCCTGGTGAAGGGCAACAGACACTACTTGCTTGATAATCCATAATGTACCAGTGAAACAACTAAGGCTAACAGTGTTAGGAGACAGTACCCCATGGTGTTTTGGTATATCTAGTAATCAGCTCTTATTCCAGATTATTTTTTAAAGTATATTTGTATAGCAAGGTAATACAAGCACCAAGGTAGACAGCAGATTTTCTTTTTTCTGACCATCATAATAAAGATAGTATCTTCTTTTGTTTGTGTGTTTTGCTAGCAGACCTCTTTAAAATATTGGAGTTTACTAAGCTTGAAATTCCCCATGTATCTCTCAAACTCAGTGGGGATCTGGCATCCACATGGATCTGCTTCCACATAACTCCCATGGGATTTGGAGGACAATGGGGAACTGAAACAAAGGTGAAGCCATAATAATTCATCCAAATACAAATCGTGTCTGTGTCATTAGTGATGAAGTTCCTTTCCTCTGACCTACCAGAGACAGGTTATATCTACCAGAACCTACAAAACTGGCTGGTGAACTTGTTGGCTGGTGACTCTGGTAAAATCTTAGAATCCCCACAGCTCTTGACAATTGGAAATTGATTATTTTGCTGAAGATAATGTAAGTACAGTGGCAAAGCTTGTTGGTGCTTGAGACAAGATCATTCTCCTAAAGGTAGCTTACATGCTATTTACCTTTATGATTAAGTAGGCTTCAAGTTGGGAGATGTAGCATTACACAAACTTAAATTTGTCCATTTTAAATGGTGTTTTTGCTAAGTAGAAGTGTTTTATATGTATGTGGTCAAAGTTATTAGTGTTTCTTTATAGCTTCATTCTTTTGTGTCATAATTAGAAAGCCTTTGTTGCACCTGTTATAAAATAATTTACCTATATTTTGTCTTACTACTTTAATTTTTTAATGGTTTGCATTAAAATCATAAAACCATTTAGAATTTTTTCAACTATATAGTGTAAGGTGAATCAAATATTTTTAAAATACCTTTCAAGTTTTCCTAAATGTTTTTCTTTATTCTGCATTATCTTTCCATTATTTTGAGAATATTTTTAAATACCAAAGTCCCTAGTTCATTGGAGTCAATTCTTACATACATACTACAGGTAGTTATATAATAACTACATCACTCTTAATTTCTAGGCTTTAGAGTATATCTGAATGTTTTATCTCATTGTTCTTTCACAAAATTTTTAGCTATTATTTTACTTTCTCATAACTTAAAATTACTTAAAACAAGTTATTTTTTCATATTTAAAACATCAGCTAATAGTGGATATCCTTGTCTCATTTCTGACTTCAATGTATTCAATATTTTACCATTGAGAGCACTGTTTGCTGCGAGTTACTTTTATGTGCTGTTTATCAGTTTCCTGCTTTGTCAAGTTTGCTGAGCCTTCCAGTCATGAATAGGTTGACTTTGTCACGTAGCTTTTCTTGTACTCTTTCAATGTTTTACACTATTCATTAACCACATTAACAGATTCATTTTGAATGTTAAATCATTTTTATATTTTGGAATACATTCTACTTGTTCATAATATGTTATCATATATAGATATAGATTTGATTTGATAATTTTATTTATAATTTTGATCCATATTCATGAGAGAAATGGTAATTTCCCCATTTTTAAGGTTATAAAAACAGAATTTTTCCACTGTCTGGAATAGTGTATTAAAATAGATGTAATTCCTTAAATCTTTAGAGTAATTCGCCAGTTAAACCACCTATCATAGTTTCTTGGTAGAAAATATCTAAATGTATCCAATTACTATAAGTATGTATAGTATTACTTTTATGAAATGTGTCACTTTTATGATAGAATTTATGCACTTCAATTAGTTTAATTTTTTTTGACATAAAGATTGTATAAGGTGTTTAATTAAATTTTTATTGCCTAAATGATCTCATTGATATCTACATTTTATTTATATTTTGATAAGTTGTGCTTGCTTTTTGTTTTCCTTGATCAATTTTGCTAGGGTTTTATAAATTTTATGAAAAATTACCTGTCTCTACACCATCCTGACTTTTTAAATTTTAAAGTTTATTTTTAAATTATATTTATAGTCTTATTTTTATTTTTTTGTTTTGTCTATATTTGGGGGTTTAATATGTTGATTTTTCTAGTTTTCTGAGATTGAAGCCTGGATCATTGAAATTTAGTCATCATTTTTTTCTAATTTATTCATTTAAGGTGATAAATTTCTTTTTAAGCTCTGGTTTCCCTGCATCACACATATTTTAATATATCATGAATATTGTTTCCACTATAAATTTTTATCCATACTTTTATTCTGACTCTAATGAGGGATGCTTTGACCTAAAAATATTGTCTTTTAATTAGGGTATCACTTTTTACTTACATTAATGCAATTAATGATATATAAATATTTATATACATCTACTTATAACTGTCTTACTTGATTCCCTTTTTTGATGTTACCTTAAAATTTCCCTTTCTCACTTTCCTTGGAATTAAATATTGTTTATTTATTTTACCATTTTACCCTAATAGCTTATTAGTATATATTTTTCTTATGCTTTTAGTAAATGTCCCAAAAATTACGATAAGTAACTGCTGAATCCTTTTATTACATCTCTTAAAAAGAAGCTTATGAAGGACAGCAGAATACGCCACTTCCAAATATGACTGTAGGAGTTTAGGACATAGCACCCCAAAATATGTTACTTTGAAATATTCATTATTTTGAGTTGTAGGCACTTGAATAAATGGCAAATACAGGGAGCAGCTTTCTTTGAATACCTCCTATCTGCCTGAAGACTGATCCTCAGAAAGGAACCCAATTGTCATAAATCCCCTTTCCAGAGATTTTATGAACCAGAGAAAATAGACTCATATCACAGAAGATTGAGACTAGAAGTTGACACCATCCCCAAACTTTGTCATAAACTATCATGCCTCCCATCTACTCTTGAGGATACATTCATCTTTCCTAAAAGTTATTTGCTCTCTCCTAACAGGCCTATGTCCACCATTCCCTTTTTCTATTAAGCTGATAGTAAAGCCTGAATTCTAAGCCACATCAGGCAATTACTCATTTTTACCTGAATATCTGCTGTGTATATATGTGATATTCATGTTATTAAATTTCTGTTTGTTTTTCTCTTACTAATCTATCTGTTATTATAGGGATCTCAGCTAAGAACTCAGAAGGGTACAGGAAAAATTATTTTTCCTCTCCAATACAGAGAAGATTTGATATGAAATTTCAAATTAATGAAATTTTGGAATTATCCTTTTCATCAGCCAGGAAATAACTTTTCCAAAAAGTAATATGGCCTTTCTTCCCTAACATCAATACTCATTATGATGGTATTACTGTTTATTGCATTTTCATATGTTCTAATATGTTTCTTTTCTATTACCTTCAGAAAGGTTCTCTTGCCTCTCTCATGGATTTTAAAACTTCCATGTATCATTTTGCTACTCTATCTTATACTCAGATGAAATATCAGTGTTAGAGTAGGCAGTTAGTTAGGTATTAGTTAGGTATTAACATAAGAGAAGGAAACCAGGCATGCTTGATTAAACCTAATTAATCTTTCAGTTACCCAATAGAACATAAGTAGCAAACATAAGACCCATGGGTCGAATCTGGCCCTCTACCTTGTTTTATCTTTGGTCTAACACCTTGTTTCTACCTGGCAGCAGTGCTGAGCTCTTACTTAACTGTTAAGGAGTAGTTATATTTATACAGTCCTAAAATTACAGTCTGCTTTTTGAAGGCAATCGCAAGGCTGATGTGGCCCCCAGTGAAAATGAATTTGACACCTCTTGCAACCGAGTAACCAGCATCTTTCAGCCAAAGGAAGAAAAACATGGTGCCTGGTGGACTAGGCAGGAAAGACAGCTTTATCCATAGCCATCATATTGAGTAACTGGCATTTCTCTGCCAGATAAATGGCAATAGAAGCCAAAATGGTGACCGTAAAAGGGGGAAGCACTAGCCTGGGCATGGATCAAATTGTGGAAGGCCACAAGCCCTGGAGAATCCAGGAAAGGGATTGGAATGGAAGAGGGCACAGGCACAAGCCTGGGAACAGTCAGGAAAAAAATTAGGTAGTCTGAACAAAAGCTTGCTCTTTCATAAACCCAAGGAAATATATGGAAGATAGAGAACACACTATGCATCCTCCTGGGAGCACCCTCTACCCCTCCGTCTCTCTGGCATGCAGTTTTGCTTTATTTTCTCCTAAATTCAAAGGGTGCCCATGAGACTTGCAACTGAAGGAGCAGTGGGCAGAGGCAGAGGACTAATCATTTTGCCTCTGTAACTTCCTTTCCTGAAACCAGCTGCTTTCCTGAAGCAGCTGGTTTCAGCCTGACCACAGTGACTCTCTGAGAGGGTACTGCCACTTGTAACTTTTCACTCTAATAAATCTTGCCACTATCACTTAAAACTCCTCATACATGAGTGTCCCTGAAATTCTTTTCCCAGACACTGCTGAAGAACCTATTTCCTCTGGTAATGTCAGCATTTTCATTTTAAAAATGCTTATTTATACAGAAAGCTAAAGAAATGCCTATCTATGTTCATAGCAGCACAATTTACAATACCCAAGTGCTGGAAGCAACTAGGTGCCCATCAGTAAAAGAATGGATCACAAAACTATGGTACATTTACACAAGGGAATTTTATGCAGCAGAAAGAAAGGAGGAGCTCCTACCCTTTGCAACAGCATGGATGGAACTGGAAAGCATTATGTTAAGCAAAATAAGCAAGGCTGTGAAAGACAAATACCATATGATCTCACCTTTAACAGGAACCTAATTAACAAAACAAACAAACAAGCAAAATATAACCAAAGATACTGAAATAGAGAACAGGCTGATAATGACCAGATGGGAGAGGGGAGGGAATTTCAGGGAAAAAGGGGAAGGGTTTGCAGGAACAAGTATAAAGGACATATGGACAAAAATTGGGGGAGGGGAGTGGAAATGGGAGGGAGGAGGGGAGGTGGTCTGAGATGGGAGTAAAAGGTAGAACACTGTGCCGAAACAACAATTAAAATTTCAAAAAAACTTTAAAAAAGGAGAAAGACAAAAAGAAAAAAGAAATGCCTATCTAAAATTAGTATAACTGCTGATAATGAACATTGCCTTTTCATACACACAAAAAAAATAATTTCCAAAGGACTCTGGTTAGAGAGCTCTTTTGGCAGTTAAAAGGCTTGATATATTTATGAGAACTTTATCATAATTCATATGCAAGAAAATTACCAAAGTGTAAATTATCTAATGCATAGTTTGTTTGCAAAATAAGCTGCTAGAGAAGCATGATTAGCTAATTGCAACACTTTTTTTTTCTTTTTGCCACTTGCATCTACTTGGTCAAAAGGGCTGATTCTTTTCCCAGAAACTTATTCTTTTTTTGCTTAACAAGCTGATACCTGCTGATAATATTGCTTTACTTTCAAGTGATAAATTATCTTAATTAACTTCAATTGTTTGCAGACAATTTATGCAAATGGGACATTTAAGAAATAGAAGCATAAAGCATTAATAGGGAGGATGAGTGAGGCTGAGGAGACATAAAATTTTTATACTTTTTGAAATTTAAAACTGATTATAAAGTTGAATGTAACAATTAAAGATGGAGTGAGTAAAAAACTGGGTAATTTGCATGACTACTGATCAGAATTTTGATTATTGAAGAAAATCAAAGAAAAAATACATAGCTTGCAGTTTTTTTATGTCTGTGTATTTCTGAAACAGTTTTCTCTCTAGATATGTTTTTTTGGAGGACATTTGTTTCCTGTAACTGTGGTTAAACCTAGCTCACACTAGAAAATGAAAGCCTATTAGAGATTTTACAACCCTATGCTGTCAGCTTATGTTCTCTATTGGGTTTACTTAGTGTTATCTAATAAGGTTATTATATTCATAAAATATATTTAAATTTGTGATGACAGTGTCATTTGAAAATACCAATTTAGACACACTGCTTTTTATTGTATTTTGTATGAAAATTTTGATCTCTTTAACTTTTAAAATTCATGGTTGATTATAAGAGGCTTTAAGAGATAAATTAATATTTGGTGTTTTTTAAGCCTTGTCATTTTAATTACAATGTGTCTTGGTGTGGGACTCTTTAAAAGCCACAAGAGAAAATCAGGTAGTTACATACAAGGGTACACCAATCAGACTGTCACCTGATTTCTCAACAGAAACATTTTAGGCCAGAATGGAGTAGCATGAAATATTTAGGGCACAGGTGGCAAACACAAGGCCTGCAGGCTGAATCTGGCCCTCCACCTTGTTTTATCTGGCCCAGCACCTTGTTTCTACCTGGCAGCAGTGCTCAGCTCTCACTTAACTGTTAAGGAATAGTTACATTTATACAGTCCTAAAATTATATTAGGCCCTTTGAAGGCAACTGGGAAGTTGATGTGGAAATGAGTTTGAAAATGAGTTTGACACCCCTGATTTAGGATGTTGAAAAGCAAGGACCTACAACCAAGTCTACTTTACCTGGCAATTTTAAAATTGAAGGATAAATAAGGAGTTTCACAGACAAGAAAAAGATAAAGGAGTTTGTTAACATCAAACCAATACTGACAAATATTGAACGGCTTTCTTTCAGAAGACAAACAAAAAAAAAAAGAGAAAGGAAAATGACAGAGGAAAATAGTCTGAGAATAAAATGGCACTAAATATTTATCTACTAATAATTACCTTAAATATAAATGGCTTAAATGCTAAAACCAAGAGACATAGGGTAGCTGAATGGATAACAAAACAAGACTCATATATATGTTCTCTACAAGAGACTTGTCTTGGATCAAAAGATACAAACAGACTAAAAGTAAAGCAATGGAAAAAGATGGAAAGGAAATGGAAAGAAAAAAAAAGCTGAGGAAAAAAAAGGTAGCAGTACTTTTATCCAACAAAATAGACTGTAAAACCTAGACTCTAGTAATAAACAAAAAAGGACAACAGGGAAAGGATAAAGTGAACAATCCAATAAGAGGATATAACCCTAGTAAACACTTCTGCACCCAACATAGGAGCAACTAAATATGTGAAGCAAATCTTGATGGATATAAAGGGAGAAACTGACAGAAATAGAGATAGTCAAGGATTTTAACATCCCACTAACTTCAATGGGTAGATCTTTCAGAAAGAGAATCAAAAAGGAGACAGAGGCCTTAAATGACACACTAGATCAAATGGATTTAAATGATATTTTCAGAGAATTTTATCACACAGGAGCAAAATATAGGTGCTTTTCAAGTGCACATGGGGTGTTTTGTAGGATAAACCACATGTCTGTCAGGGCACAAAACAAGATTCAATAAGATTAAGAAGATTAATATCATATCAAGCATCTTCTCTGACCACAATGCTATGAAACTAGAAATCGATCACAAGACCACAGAAAATATGCAAATATATGGAAACTAAATAACAAGTTATTAAACAATGAATAGGTTAACAGTGAGATCAATGGAAGAAATAAAAAGATACCTTGAAACAAATGAAAATGAAGACACAACAATTAAAAATCTGTGGGACACTGGTAAAGCAATCCTAAGAGGGAAATTCATAGCATTACAGGCCTATCTGAGGAAAAAAAAACAGGAAAAAGCTCAAACAATCTAATTTTACACTTAAAGGATCTTGAAGAAGAATAACAAGCCAAGTACAAAGTGAGTAGAAGGAAGTAAATAATCAAGATCAGAGCAGAAATAAATGAGATAGAGTCTAAAAAAATTATAAAGATCAATGAATCCATGAGCTGTTTTTTTTTAAGATAAACAAGATTGACAAATGTTTAACCAGACTCATGATGAAAAAAGAGAAAGGATTAAAAAATAAAAACAGAAATGAAAGAGGTGAAATAACAACTGACACCAAAGACATAGAAAGAATTTTAAGAGAATATTATGAAAAAGTATTTACCTACAAATTGGACAGCCTGGATAGAATGGATAAATTCTTAGAAACATACGGTCTTCCAAAACTAAATCAGAAAATGTCAGAGATCTGATAGACAGATTATATCCAGTGAAATTGAAGCAGTAATAAAAAACAAATAAACAAACAGCCCCCCCCAACAAACAAAAGTCCCAGACTAGATGACTTCATGGGTGAATTTTACCAACATTCAAAGAACTAACACCTCTCCTTCTCAAAATGTTTCATAAAATTAAAGAGAGAGGAAGGCTCCTGAACTTATTTTTTGGGTCAGCATTATCATAATTTCAAAAACAGATAAAGATACTACAAAGAAAGAAAATTATAGGCCAATATCCCTGATGAACATAGATGCTAAAATTCTCAACAAAATATTAGCAAACTGAATACAGTAGTGTATCAAAAGGATCATACACCATGGCTAAGTGGGATTTATTCCTGGAATGCAAGGTTGGTATAACATTTGCAAAACAATAAATGTGATTCACCACATAAAAAAAATAAATGAAAACCACATGAACATATATCAATAGATGCAGAAAAAGTATTTGATAAAATCCAGTATGAATTTATGATAAAAACTCTCAGCAATGTGGGAATAGAGGGAACATATGTAAACATAATAAAGACCATATATGACAAGTCCACTGCCAGAATCATACTTAACAGGCAAAAACTACAAGTGTTCTGTTAAGATCAGGAAAAAGACAGGTATATCCACTTTCACCTCTCTTGCTCAACATAGTACTGGAAGTCCTGACTACAACAATCAGACAAGAAGAAACAAAGAGCATCTAGATTGGAAAGGGGGAGGTAAAACTGTCATTATTTGCAGATGACATGATATTGTACATAGAAAACCCCAAATATTCCACCAAATAACTATTAGCATAATGATTGAATTCAGCAAAGTATCAGGATACAAAATTAATACCCAAAATTACAATCTCATTTACAATTGAAAACAATCTCATTAACAATTGCTACAAAAATAATAAAATACCTAGGAGTAAACCTAACCAAGGATATAAAAGACCTGTACTTGGAAAATTTTAGACACTGAAGAAAAAATAGAAGAAGATACAAATACATTGAAGCATATACCATGCTCATGGAAAGGAAGAATTACTATTGTTAAAATGTTCATACTTCCCAAAGGAAACTATAGATTCAATGAAATTCCTATCAACATTCCAATGACATATTTCACAGAACTAAAACAAATACTTCAACAATTGATATGGAACCACGAAAGGCCCCACATAGTAACAGAAATCATGAGAAAGAAGAACAAAGTTGGGGGAACCACACTGCCTAATATTGAACTTTACTATAAGGCCATAATAATCAAAACAGCCTGGTACTGGCATAGAAACAGATGCATAGATCAATGGAACAGAATTGAGAGCAGAAATAAACCCATACCTTTATAGTCAACTAATTTTCAACAGAGGAAACAAGTACATACAATGGGCTGAAGATAGTTTATTCAATAAATGGCATTGGAAAGATTGGTCAGATATGTGCAGAAAAATGGAACTAGACAACCTCCTTATACCACATACAAGAATAAATTGACAAATACCATATGATCTCACATATAAGTGGAACCTAATCAACAAAACACACAAACAAGCAAAATATAAACAGAAACCTTGAATTAAAGGACAAAATGACTGTATCCAGAGAGGGTAGGGGAGAGGGATAATGGAGGAAAATGGGGGAAGGTTCATCAAGGAACATGTATGTATAAAGGACACATGGACAAAGCCAAATGAGGTAGGTTTGAGGGTGGGAGGCAGGAATGGGTGGATTGAGGGGCAAAGGTGGGGTGAAAATGGAGACAACTGTACCTCAACAACAATAAAAAATGGGTCAAAGACTTAAAAGGTAGTTACAAAACCATAAATATCATAGGTAAAAACAGAGGCAGCAAAATCTCAGACATTCTTTGTAGCAATATTTTGTCAGATATATCTCCCTAGTCAAGGGAAATAAAAAATAAATAAATGGGACTAAATCAAACTTAAAAGTTTTTGCACAGTAAAGGAAATTGTCAACAAAATAAAAAGTTGACCCACAGAATGGGAGAACATATTTGCCAATACATCTAATGAGGAGTTAATATCCAAAATTTATAAAGAACCTACAAAATCAACACCAAAAACCAAACAACACAATTAAAAAATGGGCAAAGAATCTGAATAGGCACTTCTACAAAGAGGACATACAGATAGCCTCTTTGTACAAGCCATGTATAGACCATACAAATGAACATATGAAGAGACATTCAACATCACCACTAATCATCAGAGAAATGGAGATAAAAACTACAATGAGATATCATCTCACACGTGTTAGAATGGCTATCATCAATAAATCAATGAACAACAAATGCTGTTGAGGGTGTGGAGAAAAGGGAACACTTTTGCACTGTTGGTGGGAATGCAGACTGGTGCAGTCACTTTGAAAATAGTATGGAGAAACCTCAAAAAATTAAAAAAGGATCTGCCTTTTGATCCAGTGATCCCACTTCTGGAAATATATCTGAAGAAACTCCAAGCACTAATTGAAAAGAATATAAGCACCCCTATGTCCTTTGCAGCATTGTTTACAATTCCCAATATATGAAGCAGCCCAAGTGTCCATCAGTAGATGAGTGAATGAGTCAACTATGGGACATTTACACAATGGAATACTACTTAGCCACAAAAAGGAGAAAATTTTACCCTTTGCAACATTATGGATTGACCTGGGAAACATTATGCTAAGTGAAATAAGCCAGTCAGAGAAAGACAAATACCACATGATTTCCATTCATCTGTGGAATCTAATGTACAAACTGAACTAACAAGGAAAGTGGGGACAGACTCATAGATGGAAGTAGGATGACAATTGAAGGGGTTGAGATGAGGAAGATTTAAGCAAAAAGGAGAAAGAACTCATGGACATGGACAACAGTGTTGTGATTGCTCTGAAGGTATAAGGGGGTTAAATGGTAATGGAAAAATACAATAAAAAGAAAGCATTTTGAAAGATCTATATAGAAGGAATATCTTTTTGGTCCTTCATAAATTTATTTTTGAACCATCAAAACACATGTTTAAAACAACAATATTAATCATAGCATATCCCTGTAACAAACCTTAGTTCTTTTGTCTGCCTTTCTTCTTTAGAGGAACTACTTTTGTCTTTTCTTTGACCTTTGTTTTCAATAGATTCTTATAATATTTAAGTATATTTTATTGATTATGCTATTGCAGTTGTCCCAATTTTTTATCCCCCTCCCATTTATCCTCCTCCATCCTGCACCCCATCTTCCTTGAGCATACTCCTCTCCCTTAGTTCATGTCCATGGGCTGTATATACAAGTTCTTTGGATACTATTCTTAACCTCCCCTGTCTATTTTGTGCCTATCTACTATGCTTCTTATTCCCTGTAACTTTTCCCCCATTCTCCCCTCCCCCACCCAATTGATAACCCTCCATGTGATCTCCATTTCTGTGATTCTGTTCCTGTTCAAACTATGTTGTTTGCTTAGTTTTCTTTTTTTTTTTTTTTTTAGATTTAGTTGCTGATAGCTGTGAGTTTGTTATCATTTTACTGTTCATGGTTTTTTATCTTCTATTTCTTAGATAAGTCCCTTTAACATTTCATATAATAAGGGCTTGGGGATGGGGAACTCCTTTAACTTGGCCTTATCTGGGAAGCACTTTATCTGCCCTTCCATTCTAGATGAAAGCTTTGCTGGATAGAATAATCTTGGATGTAGGTCTTTGCCTTTCATGACTTGGAATACTTCTTTCCCTTAAGGTTTCTTTTGAGAAATCAGTTGATAGTCTTATGGGAACTCCTTTGTAGGTAACTCTCTCCATTATTTTTGTTGCTTTTAAGATTCTCTTCTTATCTTTAATCTTGAATAACTTAATTATGATGTGTCTTGGTGTGTTCCTCCTTGGGTCCAATTTCTTTGGGACTCTCTGGGCTTTCTGGACTTCCTGGAAGTCTCTTTCCTGTGTCAGATTGGGGAAGTTTTCCTCCATTATTTGTTCAAATAAATTTTCAATTTCTTACTCTTCCTCTTCTCCTTCTGGTAGCCCTATAATTCGGATGTTATAACACTTAAAGTTGTCCCAGAGGTTCCTAAGCTTCTCTTCATTTTTTTTAATTCTTGTTTCTTCATTCTGTTCAAGTTGGATGTTTATTTCTTCCTTTTGTTCCAGATTGTTGATTTGAATCCTGATTTCCTTCCCTTCACTGTTGGTTCCTTGTATATTTTCCTTTATTTTACTTTGTGTAGCCTTCATTTCTTCCTTCATTTTGTGACTGAGCTCAATTCTGTGAGCATCCTGAATACTAGTGTTTTGAACTAGGCATCAGAAATAGGCTATCTCCTTGTCACTTAGCTCTTTTTCTGGAATTTTGATCTGTTCTTTCATTTGGGCCATATTTCTTTGTCTTGGCACACCTGTTACATGGTAAAGGGTGGAACCTTAGGTATTTGCCAGGGCAGGGCAACCCTCTGTGCTGTGTTTTTGTGCTTTCTGTGGGGGAGGGGTCAGAGAGGGAACAATGCTGCTTGCTCTGCTCTCATTCCACTTTCTGTTACTTCCCTCACTTCCCACAAGCAGATTGTAACCTTTCAGGTGCTGTTTTGTAGGTGGGTGCATTTGCATACATTTTAGGACCCTGTGGGTCTCCCCAACAAACTCTCCTGTGAGGCTTGGAGTTTCTCCTTTCACCACAACCCCCACAGGTTTTTTTTACAGCCAGTGATTTTGAGTTTTTAGTTCCCTGAGCTGGAACCCTGGGTTTCACAGTTTGTCTTGCTCCATTATTGTTCCTCCTGGCTTATCTGCCCACTAATGTGGAGTCACCCCATGGTCTGATGCCTGCTGTGAGTCCTCTTGCCTGGCTGTCTACCAGATTGGATGAATATTTCTTTAACTCCTTGGTTGTTGGACTTCCATGAAAATGATTTTCCTGGTAGTTCTGGTTGTTCTTTGTTTTTAAATTGGTTGTTATCCTTCTTTTGCTTGTGCAAGAAAGCTAAGCATTTCTGCCTATGCCTCCATCTTTGCTGGAAGCCTTTAAACCAATAGATTCTTATCCTTAATTCCTCTCCTTTTTCTTCACAGTGATTGACCTTTGGGTGAGCATCTGACCCAATGAGGTTCAATTTGTAAAACAAGCTCAAAGCATATATGTTTAGAATTTACATATAGACATATGCTATTTTATCCACACTATGACTGTTGAGATGGAGTAAATACTTCTTCCTTATTCTTGATAATTCCTTCAATGTGAAGGGATCCTTCTTTTTTTTTTTTCCATTATGTTCTGGAGAATATATCCTTTCCACTTGTTAAAAAGCTGTAAAAATATCAGTTTGGATGCCATTAGTACATATGTGCATGTGATGAAAGCCAGCTTGCAGTAGAAGAGAACAAAACTGTCAGAAAGCAGAAATAAATTTAGAAAGAGAATGCAAAAACATGTGATTATTTAGAACATCCCTGTTACTAGTTTTAGCTTTTCAAGGCCAGTACCATACTTTTTCCTTAAATTTGATTATTTGAGTCAAAGTATTCACTTGTTTTTGTCTAATCTACTTCAATTTGAGTGTCTGTAACAAAGAGGTCTGAACAATACAATCTCTCCCTTATTTGACTCTTCATTCCCTACTATTTATTTAGTAACTTCTCAGTACAGATACTCCCAAACATCCCTTCTCTCCCCTTTGTCTAATATTAGAGAAAATTTCCTTACTTTTCTGTCATACTAGGGCTCTGTTTGCTTCCCTTAAATGATAGATACCTTCTTGAGTAGTTATCTGACTATACATTTTCATCACTTGTTCATGCAATTTTTGCTATTTTTTCTGCCTTTTTGTTTTTATTTCTACCGTTCTCCTAAATTTTTTTTCTCAAAGTGCTTAGGGAACAAATTCAACATGTATTTGAAAAGTTTTTATTTAATGCCTTCTATATATCATACTCTTTCTAGTACTGAGTGAACAGGACTAGCAATGAATAAGACAAAGTCCCTCCTATAATGGAGCTCATGTTTTGTGTGTGTGGGGGATAAGTAGTAAATAAATACATTTTTTATTTTTATTTTTTAATCCTCAGCTGAGGATATATTTATATAGTTATTGATTTTCCAGAGAGTTAGGAAGGGAGAGAGAGAGAGAAACATCAATTGTTGCCTCCCACATGTGTCCCCACCAAAGACAGGACCCCCGACTCAGGTATGTACCCTGACCAGGGATTGAACTTGCAATCTTTTGGTGTATGGGATGATGTTCTAACCAACTGAGACACCTGGCCAGGGCAATTAACACATTTTTTAAAAAGAAAAAAAGATAATTTGGGGGTACATAAAATGGAATTTTTATTTTGAATAATAAAGCAAAATGAAATAAGACCAAGACAAGTTGGTTCTTCCCAGATTACAATGCTCAGGTGGTATTAATAATTAAGTTTTTTTCTTTACAAGGCAAGCAATAATTCTGATAGGATACTATTTAGATTTGATGAGAAGTTAATTGCTTTTCCTTGATAGGAAGCAAAATGTTTCCTTTTTTCTCCTGGTTTATTTCAGGATATAAGACCTGGGTCTCTTATCGAATTCTTATCACTGTAAAGCTAAGTCTTTTACAAATATAATTGCTATACCCAAGTATGAGATATATCACATGTTAAATTGAGGATTAAGCTTAACTTAGTGCAAAGGTTCACTTTTTTATGTCTAATATAAAGTAATTACTTTTAGATGTTCATATTATATAACAATATGATTTCAAGTCAAGAAATACCTGCTATGAGGAAAACTCAATACACATCAGGGAACAGAGAGTGGCAGGGGCAGATTTATTTTAAAGTGGTTGGGAGCGGACTTTTGGAGGCAGTGACATGCATGAAGTTAAGCTAGTGTGAAGACCCAGTGTCATTCCATAGATTCAATTAAAAATTCTGAAAAAATTAAGAAAAGTAGAGGATACAGCATGTGAAAAGGCCTTGAGATAGGAGTTCAGCTGACATGTTAAAGAAGTAACCTGGAAACTATAGCAGAGGGAACAGCAGGAGTGGTCAAGTCAGAGAAGCCAGCATCAGTCAGCCTGAGTAACCTTTGGAAAGCTTTGAGAGAGAGGTGACATTATCTTAGTTTTGTGTTTTAAAGGTCACCAAGAATGGTCCATGTAGAATTGTTGGTAGCCAGACAATTGCTCCCTTCCTGGGGGAAGGCACTGGCATAGGGACTGATCAACACTGGAGCATAATGGCCTGGCTCTCTCACCCACCTTTGTCATTCCATTTTCAGAACTTCTTGCAGGGGCAGGAAGGCTTCCCTTGAGAATGTATCACAATTGCAGCAACTTCTCTCTCAGCCCTGGTCCTATTTCCTTCTCTTCCTTTCCACAGGTTGATCCCAAGGGGATATGCTAAAACACTTTCCAAGTGTAGACATGGATGCCTTCGTTAGTTGTCATCCTGCCTCACCCTTGTAACATCATTTGGTACTGCTAACATCTGTCTTCTCAAGTTGTTTCCTCTTCTGGGCACTATGAAACTCCACTCTCTTTTTAAAAAGATTTTATTTATATTATTTTTAGAAAGAGAGGGATGGAAGGAAAAAGAGAGGGAGAGAAACATCGATCAATTGCCTCCTATAAGCACCTGACCAGAGACTGCAACGCATGCATGTGCCCTGCCAGACTGGGAATCAAACTGGCGACCCTTTGTTTTGCTGATGATGCCCAAACAACTGAGCCATGCTGGCCAGGGCCACACTCCACTCTTGATGTTTCTTATTCCGTATGTCTCCAGTACCCTATAAATGCAAAAGTTCTTCTGCCAAGTTCATTAAAATATGGTCATTCTATGATGTGCGTCCACTGTCATCTTATTACTCTGCTTTTTATTCATCTCAATGGCTCATGTGTTCCCATTATCCTTCTCTGTGAGTTTTAGACCCAGACTGAACCCTATGTGCTGTTGGTTGAATTCCCTGGGAGACTCTGAAGTGGTGATTAGTATGCAGGAGGATTTTTAGGAAATAAAAACAAGAATAAACTGTAAGTAAGAATAAGCCATGGCAGAGACACATAATTCTTCTTGTCAGAGACTATTAACTGGTAGAGCAGAAAAATGTGCTACAAATAGTACATTTGTATTTTACCAAGTTTTTTAAAAGGTCATTAATGACATTCCTATAAACAAAGTGAGGAAGTGAACCAGAGGCAAGCATAATTATGTAAATGTATTTGGATTCCTGTGTCTAAGGGTATCAAGCCGATATGCTTGAAGGTTCTCATTCATTGACTTTCTTTAAGACACAGGAGGAAATATCAAAGGAATTCTCATGACATTTTAAAAATGACATGAAACTTAGAGGTTTAAAAACTGCTGGGTGACAGAATCAGGTTTTATAAAGGTTTTGACAGGCTGGAATCCTAGAAGATGAAGTTTAATTTTGACACATGTAAGGTCCTGTAGTGTATCTTCAATCAACTACTTAGGTATAGAATAAGGGAAACTGTACTTTATAGCAGCCTATGTAAAAAGGACTTAAGACAGATCTTGACTAGCTATACATGACAATTACCTGGAAGGAATTTTAATAAACCAGTGCACAGGATCTACCCTCAGAAATTTATATTAATTGATCTGGAGTAAGGCCCAAGCATGAGA
>PVIA01011166.1:0-46653 GCA_004024845.1 Tonatia bakeri
CTTATATGTTAATTATTTTCAGTAAGTGCTATAAATATAATTTTCTTCCCTATGATTTCCTTAATACCATTTTCTTTTATGTAGATTACATTTTTGTAAGAATACTGTATATAATGCATATATAAAATATGTATTAATTGTTTATGTTATTGGTAAGGGTTCTGGTCAATGGTAGGCTCATAGTAGTTAAGTTTTGGGGAAATCAAAAATTATACATGGATTTTTGACTGAGTGGGGAGTTGGCAGCTCTAACCCCCATATTGTTGAGAGTTCAATTGTACTGTCTTATTTGCTTTGCTCTCTTTAACATATGGTTTATTTGCCCAAGATGAATGCTTCTGCTCCAACCATCTAGCTGTCAGGAGGAAGGGAAAGGAAAGGAAGTATTCCTTAAAAGTATGACACAGAAGTTACATATGACACTTCCATTTAATTCCTCATTATCCAGAACTCAGTCATGCTGCACAAGCAGAACTGTGCAACCAGCTAATTCTGGTACTGAAGCTGAAGGGAAGAATTCTGAGGAAGAATCAGTAGTTTCTCCTACACCAGCTACTTTTAATAAAATAAAACATAAATAATTTAGAGTCCAAATATTTGTCAAACAATTTATATATGTAGATTAAAAGTTATGAAATACTGTATTAGCTTTTTTCCTAGTGTTTATCTTCATATTTCTAAATCATATTTAAATTTTTTTCAAATTTCTCATTTTTTGATATTATATATTTTGGAAAATGAGAACTTACATCTTCTTCATCAGTCCCCTCACTTCACCCCTTGTATCCCCTTCCCACTACATAGCTATTTCACAAGTTTCAGTTAAAGCATTATCAGTCTTCATATTATGTGACTATGTAAATACAGTTGCTTAGCTAGGAGATACATATCTCCTTTTCATACAGCTGATGTTTGCCTTGGTTTTCTGTGTAACTATTAATTGTTTCTCTCAAATGCCTATAATATTGTCTATAATATTAGGCATTTGTTTCCCTCAAATGCCTATAAAAATGTCTATAATATTTTTGTTATGCTCGACTTGATCTACATGCTCAGAATCCTAGAGGAGACTTTCCTTTCATAACCTTCCATTGTCTCGTTCCAGGACAAACCAGTTGCTCTTCAGTCATGCTGGAATGAACTTTTACTATAATTTTGAGACATCTTCTGGCAATTCTTTGGTTCCTTTTCTCTTGAAGTAAAATTCACCATTGAAAACATTTTAAAAATGTACAAATCGGTGGTTTTTAGTATCATATGTTTATGTAACCATCACAACTATTTAATTCAAGAATATTTTTATCACCCGAGAAGAAACTTCATACCCAGTAAGCAGTTACTTCCTATTCTCCTTTCCATCCAGCCACTGGCAAAACTAATCTGTTTTTTGTCTTGATGGGTATACTTATTCTGGACATCTTATTTAATGGAATTTTACAATAGGTGACCTTTTATGTCTGATTCTTTTGCTTGTTACAGGTTTTTGAGATTCATCCATGTGTAGCATGTATCAGTACTTCCCTTTTATTGCTGACTATTATTCTGTGGTATTGATGTGCTGCATTTTGTTTACCTAGTTCTCAGTTGATAGACTTTTGGGTCAGCTTTACTTTTTGGCTATTACAAATAATGTTGCTATGAATACTTATTTGCAAGTTTTTGTTTTAACACCTGTTTTCATTTTTTTCTTGAGTATATACTTTGTGGTAGATTTGTTGGGTAACGTGGTGATGGTAAGTTTAACTTTTTGAGGAAACCAGACAGGGTGGTTCCCAACAACTGCCAAACTATTTTCCATAATGGCAATAGCATTCTATATTCCCATTAGAAACATATGAAGGTTCTAATTCCTTTACATCCTTGTTAGGATTTTTATTTATTGTAGCATCCTAGTTGGTATGAAGTAGTATATCATTGTAATACTGATTTGCACTTCTCTAATGACTAATCATTTTGAGCATTTTTTCATGTGCTTGTTGGCCATTTGTATTTCTTCTTTGGAGAAATTTCTATTTAAGTCCTTTGACTATATGTTAATTGGGTTGTTTTCCTTTTTTGCTGAGTTGTAAGAGTTCTTGATACTAGACCCTTTTCTCTCTCCCTCTTTCCCACTTTCCTTTTCTGCTCTCCTCTTTCTCTGTTTCAGTCTCTCTCTAGTTCTCTTATGCTTTTTGTGTCATATCTAAGAAATCATTGCTGAAATTTAGGTCATGAAGATTCATTCTTATGAGTTTGATTATATCTGTTCAGTTTTCCCAATACCACTTATTGGAAAGACTGTCATTTCCCCATTGTATATTCTCACCTTTTTCATAAATTAATTTATGAAATAAGCATGGGCTTATATCTGGGCTCTCTAACCTGTTCCATTGATCCATGTATGTATCTATATCTGTTTTTATGCCAGTACCATGCAATTTTGATTACTATAGCCTTGAAGTATATTTTGCTATCAGGTAGCATTATACCTCCACCTTTGTTCTTCCTCAAGCTTGTTTTGGCTATTATGGATCTTTGGTTTTATATAAATTTTAGGATTATTTATTTTAGTTCTGTGAAAAATTCCATTGGTTTGTGATAGGAATTGTATTGTATCTGCACATTGCTTTGGGTAGTATGGACATTTTAGAGTATTAATGCTTCCTATTTATGAGTACAGTATATCTTTTCATTTATTTTTATCTTTATAGTTTTTGAGTATAGGCCTTTTATTTTCTTGGTTAAATTTATTACATGGTATTTTATTCTTTTTGATGCAATTGTAAATGGGATTATTTTTTTTAATTTCTTTTTCTGATAGTTTAGTATTGGTGTATTCAAATGCAAAAAAAATTTGTGAATATTTATTTTGTATCCTGATACTTTAGTGAATTCATTTGTTAGATCTAATAGGATTTTGGTGGAGTCTTTAGAGTTCTTTCTATATAGTACCATGTAATCTGCAAATAATGACAGTTTTACTTCTTTCTTTTCGATTTGGATGCCTTTATTTCTTTTTTTTTTTTGTCTTATTGCTGTGGCTAAGACTTCCAATACTACCTTTAATAAAAATGGTAAAAGTGGACATCCTTTTCTTGTTCCTGATTTCAAAAAAAGCTTTTAGCTTTTCACCATTGAGTATGATGTTAGCTGTGGGTTTGTCATATATGGCTTTTATTATGTTGAAGTAAGTTCTCTCGCTACTTTGCTGAGTTTTTATCATACACACATATTGTCAAATGCTTTTTCTGCCATTGTTGATAATCATGTGATTTTATCCTACATTTTGTTTATGTGCTGTATCTTGTTAATTGATTTGTGGATATTGAGACAAACTTGCATCTCAGGAATAAATCCCAATTGATGATGGTGTATGATCTTTTTAATGTATTGTTGAATTCTTTTTGTTACTATTTTGTTATGCATTTTTGCATCTATGTTCATCTTTAAATGTTTGGTAAAATTCACCTGTGATTTCATCTAGTCTAGAACTTTTGTTTTTGAGGTTTTTTTAAATTACTGATTTAATTTAATTAGTAGTTATCAGGCTGTTCATATTTTCTGTTTCTCCCTGATTCAGTCTTGGATGACTGTATGGTCCTAGGAATTTATCTGTTTCTTCCAGGCTATCCAATTTGTTGGCATATAAATGTTCATTATATTTTCTGTGTATCTGTGGTGTCAGTTGTCCCTTCTCTTTCATTTCTCAATATATTTACATATATTTACTTGGTCCATCTCCTTTTTCCCTGATGGTACTGGCTAAAGTTCAACCAATTTTGTATATCTTTTCAAAGAACCAGCTCTTGATTTCATTGATCTTTTGTAATTTTTAAGCCTATTTTGTTTATTTCTGTTGTGATCTTTACTATTTCTCTACTTCCACTCACTTTGAGCTCTGTTTTTACATAATTTCTCTAATTCCTTTTGATATGTAGTAGGAATCTTTGAGTTTTATTTTGAGGAAGTTCTGTATTGCTATGAGTTTTAGAACTGCTTGTCTTTGTCCCATAGATTTTGAGTCATTTTATTTTCATTTTCATTTGTCTCAAGGTTTCTTTATTTATTCCTTGACCTCATTCTTAAATTATTTGTTGTTTAGCATCATGTTATTTAGCCTCCATGTGTTTGTATGCTTTTCAGCTTTTTTCTCAGTTTGATTTTCTAGTTTCATACCATGCTATTGAAAAGTATGCTCAATATGATACCAGTCTTCTTAAATTTACTCTGGATAATTTTGTGGCCTACATGTAGTTGGTTCTAGAAAATGTTTTATGTGTACTTGAAAAAAATGTATATTCTGCTTCTTTTGGGTTAAATATTCTAAAAATATCAATTAAATCCACCTGGTCTCATGTGTCATTTAAGACCACTGTTTCCTTGTTGGTTTTCTGTCTGGGTCATCTATCCATTGATGTCAATGGAGTATTAAAATTCCTACTTATTGTATTACTATTGATCTTTCCCTTTATTCTGTCAATATTTGTTTCATATATTTATTTATTTATTTATTATTATTTTTTTATTCTGTCAATATTTGTTTCATATATTTAGGTGCTCTTACACTGGGAGTGTAGATGTTTTCAACAATTAAGTCTCGTTAGATTGATCATTTATTATAAAATGCTCTTATTTGTGTCTTGTTACAGTCCTTGTTTTAAAGTCTGTTTTGTCTGATACAAGTATTTCTACCCTAGTTTCATTCACATTTGCATGAAATCTTTTCCCATCCCAATATTTTTTCTGATCCCTTTATTTTCAGTCTGAGTGTCTTTTGATCTGAAGTGGGTCTCTTGTAGGCACCATGTGTATTGATCTTGTTTTTATAATCCATTTAGCTACCCTACTACATCTTTTGACTAGAGCATTTAGATTTAAAATAATTATAAATAGGTATGTAGTTATTACCACTTCACTAATAGTTTTTTGATGTTTTTGTAATTTTTTTACTTTTTTTATCTCTTGCTCTGTTTTTCGAATGTTGGCTTTCTGTAGTGTTATGTTTGGATTCCTTTCTCTTTTTTTTGTTTATATCTCCTACAGATTTTTGGTTTGTGCTTACCATGTGCTTTATATATACCAAACTATGTTTATAGTAGTCTATTTAATTGATGGTTGCTTAATTGAACACATACTAAATCACTACAATTTTTATTCACCTACACACATTTATGTTTTGACACTATTTTTACCTCTTTTATGTGGGTTTATATGTATCCCATAATTTATGGTTGTAATTACACATGATCTTCCAATTTCTGTCTTTATAGTTGATTAATCCACTGCTTTTACTCTTGTCTTTGACATGGAGATATTTTTCTTTCCTATATTTTCTTTTTCATATTTTTAAATCTTTTTTTCTTAAAAAGTCCCTTTACTATTTCTTGTGATACTGGCTTTGTGATAATGAGTTCCTTTAGATTTTCTTATATGGTTATCTCTTTACCTCTGCTTTGATTCTAAATGATACCGTACTGGCTAGAGTAACTTTGGTTAAAGGTCTTGGTCTTTCATCACTTTGAATAATCTATACCAGTTCCTCCTGGCCTGCAAACTTTCATTTGAGAAATCAGCTCACAATCTTTTGGGAGCTCCCTTGTAGGTAACAGATTGCCTTTTTCATGTGGCTCTTAAGAGTCTCATTGTCTTTAATTTTTAGCATTCTACTTATGATGTATCTTGGTATGGCCCTCTTTGTATTCATCTTGTTTGGGACTTTCAGTGCTTCCTAGATTTGTATGTCTGTTTCCTTCACCAGGTTAGGAAAGTTTTTCATAATTATTTTTTCCATACATTTTCAATTTATTGCTCTCCCTCTTCTCTGCGCACCCCTATGATGCAAATGTTGACACACTTGAAGTTGTCCCAGAGGATCCTTATACTAGCCTCATTTGTTTTTCTTTTGATGTTTCAACTGGATGTTTTTACTGCCTTATCTTGCAAAGCAGTGATTCAGTTCACTGTTTCGTATACTCTGTTGTTAATTCAATCTAATGTATTCTTCATTTCAGTTATTGTATTCTTCAGTTCTGTTATATTTTCTACCTTTATGGTGTTTCCTATATCTATACTGAAGCTCTGAGTTCATGTACTCTTCCTCAACATTAATTGAGCATCCTTATAAGCAGTATTTTAAACTCTGTATCTGGTAGATTGCTTCTTTTTCATTTTGTTCTTTCATTCTGGAGTTTCGTTCTGTTCTTTCTTTAGGAACATGGTTCTCATCTCATTTTGACTGATTCCCTGTGCTTGTTCCTATGTATTAGGTAGATCTGTTATGTTTCCCTGTCTTAACAGAGTGGCCTTATATAGTAGATGTGATATAGGGCCCAGTAGTGCAGTTTCTCTGGTCACTGGAGTCATGTGCTCCAGAGATGTCTTCTAAGTGGTTTGTGTGAGCTCTCCTATTGTATTTGGTCATTGATTGCTGGTAGCACAGTAGTGGGTAGGAATTGATCCTCAGGATGACTGACTACAGAGGAGAAACTGTTACATGGGGCCTGACCCCACAGAGTGGCATTTGCTTTATTGTGATTCTGGTGCGAAATGAGGCCATCTTTCTGATGTGTAAATTGTGGTTCTGGTTGGGTAGGGCTCTGCTGTATTCTGAAGCCATATATTGTGTATATACAACATATGAAGGCATATATTGTGTCTGAAGCCTCTTGGGAGGTGCTCTCTTTTGGGCCTATATCAGCTGCCATTTTTGCCAGGCTTGGGGCCACTTGGCATGAGCTACAAAGTGATGTGAGGTTGCTTGCTGCTTCTGCTGGGGTTGGAGGTGCTTGGGAGAGTGTGAACTGAGCCAGACTGAGACTTGTATTGGGCTTGGTACACTTTGGTGGGCACCACAATGCAAGCTGAGTCTGGTAACTGCTTGTATTGTTTGTGGACCTTTGAGAGAGTCTGCAACCAGCAGTCATGTGAGATTCGCAGATTTCGAGGAAGGTCTACTTATGTGGAGGAGCCTCTGGAAAAGGCTGGGGCCAGGTGACCGAGTTGGGTGGGGTGGAGTCTCTGGGAGTGACTGTGGCGGAAAGAGTGATGTTAGCCAGGTTAATAGAGATTAGTCACCCACCTGTGTTGGGTCACCTGGGTAGGGAGAGAGGTCCACAAAGGAACAATGGTGCCTGCTGGCACTCTTGTCTCTGGAGTTGCCCCAATCTCTCTCCAGCCTTCAGCCTGAAGTTAGTTAATTTAGTTCTATATCTGTCCCGGGTACTTTTCAAGCTGTTGCTCATGTGCTCAAGCTTAGAGTGAGTGAGCTTGTAAGCAAGTAAATCTGTGGACAGGCCATTTAAGAGCAGTGCCTTGCTCTCTAGCAGCCCTTTGTCTTTCTTGCATGTATTTCACCTGTTTTTCCCAGCCAGGTGTTAATGGGTCTTTTCTTCCCAGCACTGGTGCTCCTGGTTGGGGAGCTTGGTGTGGGGCTGGCATCCCTTGCTCCTTATGGGGGACCTCTGCATCTGATATACCCCTTCCAATTTTTAATCACCACCCATGGGTGTGGGACCAGCCTGTTCCACATCTCTGCCTTATACTAGGCTTCACATGACTTCTTTATATCCTTATTCATAAGAGTTCTGTTCAGCTAGACTTAAGGTGTTTCTCAGTGATGTCTGTTCTATAATTTAGTTGTAATTTTGATGTGGTTGTAGGAAGAAGAGAGCTCAGAGTTTACCTACTCCACCATCTTGACTCCATGCTCTTCATTTACCATTTCTTTTATTTTCCTTTATTTCTGAAGATTAAAGTTTCTATCAAGTATGATTTTCCTTTAACCTGAAGAATTTCTTTTATTTTCTCCTCCACTCTCAGTACTCTCCTATACTCACAACACTTCACATCTGACATCGTATGTGTGGTTTTTCCATATATCAAGCAATTTTTTGCAACATCAGCTGAATGTCTTATAATGCAATCCAATCCTGATGCTAACTGCAGTTAGTACAAACCCCACAGGTTAAGGGCTCAGTCCCTCAAGAGAACCCTCCACTTTTGTTAACACTTGCAAGTAGTAGGTCTCTAGATTATCCAGAAATTTTGTCTGCATTTGCTACAAATTGGATATTCTCAAGACCTCCTCCTTGGATTCAGTCATTTGCTAGAACAGCTTATAGGACCTAAACATAAATCACATTTACCAGTGTTATATAATACATAATATGATAAAGGATATAGTTGAACAGCCAAATGAGAGATACATAGGGCAGAGAAGGTCTGGAAGGGTCCCAAGTGCAAGAACACTCTCCCTGTGGAGTTGGGATACCCCTCCCTCCTGGTACATGGTTCTGTTCACCAACCTGAAAGCTCTCTGTATCCCATACTTTTGACATTTTATGAAGGCTTCATCATAAAAGTATAACCAATCATAACTCCATTTCTAGCCCCTCCTTCTTTACCAGGGGGTGGGGGAAGGGCTGAAACTTCTGAGCTTCTAATCATGGGTTGTTCTTTCTCATGACCAGCCCCTATCCAACAGCCCTTCCAGAGCCATCTAATTAAAATGAAATACATTTCTATTCCCCAGGAAATTCCAAAGGGTTTTGGAACTCCGTGTCAGATAGCCCTTTAAAGATACTTCTCCATTGTTTCTGGCCCAGATTTATTTCTGTGATACTTTCTGATGAGAAGTTTGCAGATATTTAAATCATTGTTCCCCTTGAAGATAGAGACCCTGTCATGGATCTTGTTCAGCATTACTTAACACAGTCCCTGATACATAGTTGGTGTGTAGTAAGTGTTTCTTGAATTTATTTTGATTGTATTAAATTTTTAATACATTAATATAAAGAGGCTTATTAGGGTTCCATTTTGGCAGGATCTTACATTCTTATAGGTATTACCACTGTTATACTTTATAATACAAGGTCATTTTAGTAGGCTTGAATTATCACATGAAAGAAAATATGCATTACCAACTTTCTGAAATGGTCTATTTCTTCAGTTTTTCCTTGGTTAATTGGTTTCCTTTTCTTGTAAAAGAAAAACTGGAGGCAAGCACGCCCTGCCCCCAGGCGTTTTTGCATAGGAACTACTCATTTAATGAAATAATGGACAGTTAAGGGATATCCAGAAAGTACTGAGTTAAAAAGTGATCTGAGAAAATTCTGTGTTTTATAACATTACATCCGATGTTTAATATACACAGAGAGAATTAAATACAGCAGAGATTTCCTGCTGGAGCTCTCAAGTGTTTCCATCTGCAGGAAAAAACCAGACTTTCTGCCTGATCATCCTGTTGTACTTCAAAAACCAGTAAGTGCTTTTCTAATTTTGCATAATTTTAATTTCCAAAATATTTGTCATTGCTGTTTTCATTTTGTTGTGTCTTGGTTTGTAATTTTTCTCATTGTGAAAATAATTCAGAAAAGTTCATAAATGTAAATGTATGATATAAACAATTACTATAAGTAATTACCACTCCAGTGAGCAAATAGAATGGAATTGTTGTATTTTAAAAAAATACAACAGGTCATGAAAAGAGCATGCCATATTTTCTCCTAAAAGTACTATTGTCTTGTCTTCCAATTAAGTTCAATAATCCACCTGGAATTGACTTTGCTGCATATGAGGTAAAATTATATTTTTTATTTTCCTCAATGTGGATCTTCAGTCATCCTAGCAATATTTATTTATTTACTTATTTATTATATTGTATTGATTATGCTATTATAGTTGTGAAGTTTTTACCCTCTCCACCCAGCATCCCCTACTCCCTCAGGCAATCCCCAAACCATTCTTCAGGTCCATGGGTCATGCGTATAAGTTCTTTGGCTACTCCATTTCCTATACTGTGCTTTACATCCCCATGGTTATTCTGTAACTACCCATTTGTACTTCTTAATCCCCTCATCTCTTTAGCCATCCCTCTATACCTACTTCCATCTGACAACCATTAAAACAGTCTCCATATCCATGATTCTGTCTCTGTTCTTCTTACCTGCTTCATTTGTTTTTAGATTCAGTTGTTGATAGATATGTATTTATTTCCATTTTATTGTTTGTAGTTTTGATCTTTTTCTTAAATAAGCCTCCTTTATTGTTTCATTGTTTATTTTCTTTTTTATTTTCAATTTTTTAAAAGATTTTATATTTTTATTTTTAAAGAGGGTAAGAGAGGTAGAAAGAGGGAGAGAAACATCAATGTGTGGATGCCTCTCAAGCACCCCCAGCTGGGGACCTAACCCACAACCCAGGCATGTGCCCCGACTGGAAATCGAACCTGTGACCCTTTGGTTCACAGGCTGGCACTCAATCCACTGAGCCACACCAGCCAGGGCTATTTTTAAATTTTTTTATTGTTCAATTACAGTTGTCTGAATTTTCCCCCCATTGTTCTCCCCTGCCCCACCCAACCCCTACTCCCTCAGTTAGACCCTATCCCATTGTCCATTACTATTACTCATACATGCTTTGTATGAGTTCCTTGACTAGATCTTTCCCCTTCTTTCCCCTGTTATTCCTCCCCCCACCTTTGGTCACTGTCAGTTTGTTCCTTATTTCCATGTCTCTGCTTCTGTTTTGCTCATTTGTTTGTCCATTAGGTTCCACTTATAGGTAAGATCAGATGGTATTTATCTTTCACTGCCTGGCTTATTTCATTTAGCATAATACTCTCCAGTTCCATCCATGCTGTCATGAAGGGTAGGAGGTCCTTCTTTCTTTCTGCTGTGTAGTATTCCATTTTGTAAATGTACCACACAGTTTTTTGATCTACTCATTTACTGATGGGCACTTAGATAAGTCCCTTAAACGTTTCATATAATATTGATCTGGTAATGATGAACTCCCTTAGTTCTTTTCTGGTTTGAGAAGCTCTTTATCTGTCCTTTGATTCTAAATATCTTTGCTGGGTAGAGCAATCTTGGTTGTAGGTTCCTGCTTTTCATGACTTTGATTATTTTTTGCCAATCCCTTCTAGCTTGCAAAGTTTTTTTTTAAAAATCAGCTGACAGTGTTATGGAAACTCCTCTCTAGGTAACTAACTGCTTTTGTCTTATTACTTTTAAGATTTTCTCTTTATCTTTAACTTTTGGCAGTTATGATTTTTTTGGAGTGGGCCTTTTTGCATCCATCTTGTTTGGGACTCTCTGTGCTTCCTGGGCTTGCACATCTATTTCTTTCACCAAATTAGGGAAGTTTCATTTCACTATTTTTCAAATAAATTTCAAATTTCTTGCTCTTTCTCTTCTTCTGGTACTTCTTATTTTCCAAATCATTGACTTAATTTTTGGCTTTATTCCCTCTACTATTGTTTCCCTATAATTTGTTCTTTATTTCAATTAGTGTATCCGTCATTTCAGACTGGATATTTCTTTGTCTCCTCATTTTGGTATCCTCCCTGTGTTTGTTTCTATGTATTAGGTAGAGCTGGTATGATTCCCTATCTTCATAGCATGAACTAATGTAGTAGGTGTCCCGTAGGGTCCAGGGGCACAGCCTCCCCTGTCACCCAAGCAGGGTACTTGAGGTGTTCCCTTCATGTGGACCGCATACACCTTCCTCTTGTAGTTGACCGGTTATTGCTGTTGGAAGGTCAGTGGGAGGGATTTACCCAGGTGGGTCAGCTGCAATGACTGGCTGTGACCACTTGGAAGGTCAGCTGAAGGGGCTTGGGAGGTGGTACTCCAATGTGGTCTGATGCTGTCCACTGGGTGCACAGGTTCTGGGGTTTCCCAGGTGTTGCAGGCCAAGGTCAGCCCCCACCTCTGTTCTTCTGCCTGAGGCCACCCTGCCTGAGCTATAAAGCAATATTAGATGGCTGCTACTTGTGCTTGTGCTTTGAGATTCCCAGGCAAAGCCAAGCTGTGAATCTAGGCTGGCTGGTGCTAATGCCGGTCCTAGGGCCACTTAGCTGGAGGGATGGGAGCTGGAGGCTCACTGAGGCCAGCTGTTGCTTGTTTGGAATGATTTAGGGAGTTGTGAAGCATGAGCCAAGATCAGTCCTTCATATGGAAAAGTCACTGTAACAGCTTGGATGGGCCCTTAAGTTGGGTGGCACAGAGTCTCAGGGGATCTTCAGGGCAGGGCAAAAAGTGTTAGGTTGATGGAGTCTCAAATATGGCAACTGCCTGCTGGCTCTGTGGTTCTGTGGGGAAAGGGTTCAGAAAGGGACAGTGGCCTCTGCCCAACTTTCTGTCAGAGAGAAAACTCTCCCTGAACTCTGGCCTTGATGCCCAACACTTCAGTTCTTCCCTGTGTGCAACTGGTGCCTTTTAAGCTGCTACCTTAGTGCTGGAGCTCAGAGGGAGTGAGTTTGAGAAAGTCCGTGTGTGGGTTATTTAAAGGGAACTGCTTGGAACTCTAGAAGTTTTTCCCACTGACTCAATCTTTGCTGGTTTTTGCAGCCAAAAGTTATGGGGACTTATCTTCCTGGTAAGTCCCCATAACTTTTGATGGCCTGGATGGCCTACTGTGGGGTTGGGATTCCTCACTCCTGAGATATCTATCCCTTCCAAATTTGTATCCACCACATGTGTATGTGGGACTAGCCTGTTCTCTTCTCAGCCCCTGCTACCAGCCTGGATGGATGTGGTTTCTTTAATTCTGTAGTTGTCAGACTCCAACTTGATTTCTTACAGTTCTGAGTGATGGTTGTTCTATAGTTTAGTTGTAATTTTGATGTGGTTTTGCAAGGAGGCAAGCCCTGTTTACTTATGCTGCCATATTAACTGGAAGTCAAACCTGGTATTTTGGTCTCCCTTTGCAGATAAGGATGATAATCTCCACTTGTTAGGATTAAATCTCAACAATATATGAAAGTGCTTGTTATGGTGCTTATCTCTCATTATATATTGATTTTTCATTCTATGTTTTTTGCTTCCATAGAAGTAAAGGACTTCTATTTAGAGTGTTCATAAACACTACAATGGTATACAAAAAAAAAAAAAAGAAAAAGAAAACAAAAAGAAAAACAACTGGGATTTTATTGAGAAGAACTAAGAATATAGGTATGCTGAGAATGGCTCAAATTGAGATACAGACTACCTCCTGTGTTCTCCATTTTTTGAATTTCAAATTCTTTGGACTTCACAACCTTTTTTTCTTAATTACAATTTTTTGAATATTAACTTACTCATAATATACACACCAATGTTTCTTAATTTAAATTCCCTAACTTGCAAATCTCCATCCCATTTTCATTTTAAAAATTAAAGCAGGGATTTAAACTTTTTTTCATAATACCTCACATACAGGAATATTTTAAAGAGGAAAAAATGTCCTTAATGATGTTTGAATTTTTCCATCTGTTCAGAGATCTTAGGAACATATGACCCTTGGTTTGTAAACTTCAATGCTTTATAAAATAGTTATTTTTTCCCCCTGGCTGGCGTAGCTCAGTGGATTGAGCGTGGGCTGCGAACCAAAGCATTGCAGGTTAGATTCCCAGTCAGGGCACATGCCTGGGTTGCAGGCCACAGCCCCCAGTAACCGCACATTGATGTTTCTCTCAAATCTTAAAAAAATTAAAAAAAGAAATACTATTAAAAAAGTTACTTTTTAAATTGTAGACTTTCAATCTCTAATATTTTGTTTTTAAAAATAAAGGTCATACATACTTATTATTTTAAACACTCCTTATACATGAGAATTGAGTTTAATTTCCATATATTCATGAATAACATTTTTTGAAAATTATGTACCACAAAAAGAGAACAACAGGTTTGGAATACAGTGTAATATATTTAAAAAGGAATTACATGTGTTTTATTAAACATAGAAAAATTGTTTGATTATTTGACAAATTAGAGTTACTTTCTTTATTTCTATAGTTACATGCATTTAGATTTATAAACAGTAAGGTCACAGTATTAGGTTTGATACACGAATTAGTAAAAGCTGTATTCATTAACATTTTCTTCTATATTATAGGAAAACAACAAAGGTTTTAAGGAGCATTTTAAGAACAGATGAATTTGAAGATAAAGAATTATTTGTTTTATATTTGGACACCTGCAAATGAAGTGGATCTAATAACAATAACTGTAATGGACTGTGACAATTCAATTCATTTTTCATTTTGATGTTTGGGTATTTGGTTTCTTCTAAAATGAGATATATATATATTAAACTATAAAGAATTTTCTAATCAGTTTCAGCTTTGCAGGCAGTTTCATAAATAAATTGGGAAGAAACACAAGTAAAATTGTGGTTAATGTCATAGGAAGATTGTGTATTTATAATTTGTATGCTACTTTCAGTCTTTTGTTTTTCATCACTTGTAATAATAGAATGGAAATGTAATCTATAAACATTCTCAAATTATAAAGTATTTGCTGCAATGTATATATGGCATATAATTTCTCATTGCTGAGGTTGCTGCTGTTTTGTTTCACAGTGATTTAAGACCAGCACTTGAATGATCTTTATAGTCTTTGCAGAGGCCTAGGCTGAGTCAGGCTGTTCAGGGTGTGAAGTTCTCAGGGAAATAAGGGAGAATACTTAATAGGCTTTTCTTTTCAAATATATGATTGCTCTAGGTTTTGAATAACATTGTCTAAGATTCATAATTAGTAGCAAAGACTGACAGTTTGGAAACAATGGTGAATGAAACTAAAGGTGAAAAATGCTGCTACTGACCACATGAACAAAAGTAATTGCAAAATACATTATTTCCAAAGAGGAAAAAACTTAGACATTTGTAAATAATTAAGGTACACTGAGATTCAGTTCTTTAATTTCCTATAACATGAACATTTATAGATGAAGAATTTTGGTGCTTAAACTTTTGGCTCCTAGAACTTTTATACAGTCTCTTGGAATCTGTCACTCTAAATGTTACTATTTCTAAAAACAAAATTTTCTTCCAAGACAGTGCCAAAAAATATTGCTGATATAAATAAAGGTAAGTGTAAACTCTCTTTACTTCTGTACTCTTGGGTGCTCTCATCTTTGAGTCTATTGGAAAGGCATTTGAGGCCATATTTGCTAGAAAGTTTATTTTAAATTGAATTCTGAACTCCTGAAACCAGGACCTTTTTGTTTCCTGGCCTTCAGTCTTATTACCTAGTTTCAATCTTTAAGTCCATGGTTGGTTTCTTATCTTGGTCATTTAGTACCCTACTTTTCATTATTTTGTACCCCAGAAAAATACATTGTATTTTAAATAGGAAAAACTTCATCAGCCACAAATGCATCAGTTATTTTAAAATTAGATGTTTATACCTGTGGCCAATTTCTTTACCCTATTTTTACTTTATACTATAAGTTCCAGTATATGTGTGTGTGTGAATGCTCTCTCTCACACACACAAGGTGTATAATTTGCCATCATATTTATATTGGTTTGCTTTATTATTTGCCTATTTTCAAAGTCTTTTGATTCTAGTTTAAAAAAATTACAATAGAAACTGTTCCAATTTAGAATCTGAAGAGCGCTTCCACAATGTGCTGTTACTAAGGCCAGACTCTCCAGTCATACTGCCATGCTTTTTCCAGAACTTCTTAGTCCCCAGAGAGTGGGTATACTTTCTGAATTTGGTACTGACCTGGACTGGCAAGAATAACATTGTTATTGGCTGTAACTGGTATTTTTTTAAACCATTTATAACTATTGTTCTCAAAAAGAGTTTGTATGTCAGTAGTCCCCTAGGTTTCAGTCTTTTGATCTTTTCTTATTGTATATAATCAGAGCAAAGACTATTTTATTATATATGCCTTTGTGCATATGTATAGTTTCATTAATCATTGTATATGTCCATTAATGTTCTTTGCTTTGTATGTAAATTAAAAGTTGAGCCAGGTCTTGTTTCTTTTTCTTTTTTTAAAAAATAATCTGAAATGTTTTATTAAACACATAAAACCAACCATGGGCATGCTCTCTTGCTACTGGTGTTTGCATATCAGGATGGGCCCCAGGTCGACAAAACTCTCTTTTGTTATTGCTCTTTTCTCTTATTGTTGTTCAAGTACAGTTTTCCCCATTTTCTCCATTCTAACCTCCCCCACCCCACCCACCCCCAACTTCAGTCCTACCACCCTTTGGCTTTCTCCATATGTCCTTTATACATGTTCCTTGACAGCCCTTCCCCTTCTTTCCCCCATTATCCCCATCCTGCCTTCTCTCTGATTACTGTCACTTTGTTCTTTGTTCTTTTTGTTGTTGTTGTTCAAGGAGCATATACAGACACTTCTAATCAGAGCACAGATCACTTAAACAAATACTTAATTGGGTTAAATAGAAGTGAAAACCATAATGCATGACATACTTCCTGCTTGAGGAAATCTTCAGAGATTATACCTGTGCAAGATCAGGCTTAGAAATAATGAGCAATAACTAGCATTCACTTAGAGTATTTTGAGGACTATGGGGAAAACACTCAGACTAGATTTGTTCTCCCAAATCCCAAAAGGTTCTTTAAATAATCTTTTACCAAAATATAAAAATGATAGAAATTGTATTACAGTCTATTTATTCCCTAATCAACCATCAGAAAATACAATAGGGACTTTAAGAGACAGTTTGTCATAGGACATGAAAGTTATTTTGCCCAGAAAAGAGGTCACTTGCCATAACTTTGTGGAAAAGATTTTGTTGGCACTCAGTAACTGCTCTTTCATTCAGCATCTGGTTTGCACCAGGCCATGTGCTGGGCATTGACCAACATCAATAGCAGTAGAGACATCTTTGCTGCCCCTAAACTTTAGGAAGGGCAAGACCTGGGGTAGGTGATAAGCCAAGAAGATGCACAGGTTGGCACTAACCAGGTCAAGATGAGTCTTATGGACAGACACAGAAGGGGTTTGGACTTTGTTCCAAAGGTGTAGAAAAATCATTGAAAGTCGGGGCCAGGAGTCTCTGTATTGCTGTTGCATTGTTGAGCCAACTCTCTGGTTACAGAACAGAGACTGAATGGACAACAAGCAAGACTGGAAGCCAGGAGTCCTGTGACAGGTACAGAGGTGGGGCAGTGAGGAGGAAACAATGAGAGGGCTTGGAGAGTTAGAAAGTAGACTTGAAAGGATTTGGTGAATTACTGGACATTGGGTTGGAAGGATTGCAGTTCAATGGGTCTCAGTTGGTACCCAGGAAGCTCAATGTCTTTAAGAAACATAAGCCAATAATTTTGGAAGAACATGGCATTTCCCCTATCTTTATTCATGATTGAGAAACTGGAGACCTAAAGCTGATGAGTGATGCTCCCTAGGTCACTTAGCCTGAAAGTGTGACTCCTATCTTGGTTAGTTGGCACTTCATACTTATTTCTGTTTCAGTCTTCTGCCTTTCCTTGCTCTCCAGCAAACCCCTGGGCAGAGCAGAGGTGGCAGATCTGTCATACAGGGCATTACGATGAGCGGCATTTGTGCTAGTAGAAGATGAGATTAACAAAATTTGTTAAGGGTCTGTCCTTATGTCAGATTTTGGCTACATGCTATACTCGTATTTTATCTCATTTAATACAGTATTATTATCTCCAATCTGAAGAGATAAATTGAGACTCAGAGGTTACGTGATCTGTCCAAAGTCACATAATTAGGACTTTATGGATCTTTCTGGTTCTGATTCAGGTCTATCAGGTTCCAAAGATGTGAACAAGTTTATGCCATTGTCTAGTGCCTCTGCTGACCTGCAGCCATAGTGGGGTGTGGCCAATGGGACCACTCCCTGTTTTACCATCACAAAACTACAAGATGGCATGTGGCTGAGCCTTGTTCAACCTAAGTCTGATCTTAAACCTAACATTTGTAATCCCTGTTTGGTACGATGTGCACCCCGGCTTGTGGGGGGTCCGCCACATTGATGAGATATGAGAAATTCACACAGACTACCAAGTCCTGTGGAGGAAAAGGGATGGCATACCTTCACTCTCAAGAGGAGAAAAAGTCTCAGCCTTTGCCTTGACCAGCCTTTATTGCTTTTCTGGGCACATTACATGATGGTCCTCATTTACTATGCACAGGTTTGCTTTTGGTGGTTACCTTTTACAGAAAATGAAGGAGATGATGCCACTAATCACATCACAGAAGAAAGGTATTTGCAAATGAAAAGGGAAAAGTGGTTGAACCAGTTACACTCCATACTGGGGAGATTTAGCATAGATTTTAGGAAGTTATAGTAAGCACTTGCTGTCTCAATTCAAGGTGAGGGAGTTTTAGCTCCCTCAAAGCAAGTCTCAAAGCAACCTGGGTACGTTGCAAGCCTGATTCCCCATGAGAGAACCTATCCGTGGGCATGGGTCCTATGCATCGGACCTTGTTTTCTATTGATTGGGAGCTGGGCCCATGCCACACAGAATGGTCTCCTACATTGGTAGAATTAGCATTTCTGTGAAATTGATTTTTTTTATTTATAAATAATTGTATTATTTATTTAAACTTTTTTTGTTATTGTTCAAGTACAGCTGTCTGCACTTACCCCCCACCACTTACCCCCACCCCATCCATCCCTACCTCCCTCCCCTGATTCCACACCCCCTTGATTTTGTCCATGTGTCCTTCATAGATGTTCCTGAGTACCCTTCCAAACTTTTCCCTCCATTATCCCCTCCCACCTCCCCACTGATTACTGTCAGTTTGTTTTTAATTTCAATGTCTCTGGTTATATTTTGCTTGCTTGTTTGTTTTGTTCATTAGGTTCCACTTATAGGAGAAATCACATGGTATTTGTCTTTTACCGCCTGGCTTATTTCACTTAGCATAATACTCTTAAGTTCCATCCATGCTGTTGCAAAGGGTAGGAGCTCCTTTCTTTCTGCTGCATAGTATTCCCTTTTGTGAATGTATCATAGATTTTTGATCCAATAATTCACTGATGGGCACTTAGGTAGTTTCCAGCACTTGGCTCTTGTAAATTGGGTTGCCATAAACATTGGGGTGCAAAGGTTTTTTTGAATTGGTGTTTCAGGATTAGTAGGGTATATTCCCAGCAATGGAATTGCCAGGTCAAAAGGCAGTTTCATTTTAGTTTCCTGAGGAAATTCCATACTGTTTTCCACTGTGACTCCATCAGTCTTCATTCCCACCAACAATGTACTAGGGTTCCCTTTTCTCCACAATCTCCCCAGCATTTATTGTTTGTTGATTTATTTATGATGCCCATTCAGCTGGTATGAAGTGGTATCTTACTGTGCTCTTAACTTGTATCTCTCTGATGCCTAGTGATGCTGAGCATCCTTTCATATGTCTCTGGGCCCTCTGTATTTCCTCCTGGGAGATTTATGTGTTCAGATTCTTTGCTCATTTTTAAATTGGATTATTTGTCTTCCTGGAATGGAGTCATATGAATTCCTTATATATTTTGGAGATCAAACCCTTGTCTGAGGTATCACTGGCAAATATGTTTTCCATATAGTTGGTTCCCTTTTCATTTTTCTGGGGGTTTTTTTAGCCATGAAGAAGCTTTAAGTCTCATTTCTTTATTCTTTCATTTACATTCCTTGCTCTAGGAGACATATGGTAAAGATATTGCTGTGTGGAATTTCTGACATCTTCCTCCCTATGTTCTTCTCTAGGACTTTTATGGTGTCACAGCTTATGTTTAAGTCTTTTATCCATTTTGAGGGTTTTTTTTGTGTGTGTGTATAATGTAAGTTGGTCATTAAGTATCAATTTTTTGCATGTAGCTGTCCAGAGTTCCCAACCTCATTTGTAGAAGAGGCTATTTTTACTCCATTTTATGCTTCTGTCCCCTTTCTGGATATTAATTGACCACAGAGACATGGGTTTATTTCTGAGCTCTGTTCCATTGGTCTATGTGTCTGTTCTTATGCCAGTACCAAACTGTTTTGATTACAGTGGTCTGGAAATAAGTTTGATGTCAGGTATACTGATCCCTCTCACTTTTTTCTTTTTTTCTCAAAATTGCTATGGCTATTCATGGTCATTTATGGTTCCATATAAATTTTTGATTGATTGATCTATATCTGTGAAATGTCATTGGTAATTTTTAAAAGATTTTATTTATTTATTTTTAGAGAGAGGGGAAGGGAAGGAGAAAGAGAGGGAGAGAAACATCAATGTGTGGTTGCCTCTAGCATGCCCCTTATTGGGGACTTGGTCAGCAACCGAGGAATGTGCCCTGACTGGAAATCAAACCAGAGATCCTTTGCTTCACAGGCCTGCACTCAATCCACTAAGCTACATCAGCCAGGACACTGCCATTGGTATTTTAATAGGGATTGCTTTGAATCTATAAATTGCTTAAGATATTATGGATATTTTGGTGATGTTAATTTTTCCAAAGCATGAATATGGTATATGCTTCTATTTATTTGTGTCTTCCTTAATTTCTTTCTCCAGTGTTGTGTAATTTTCTCAGTACAGGTCTTTTACCTCCTTGGTTAGGTTTGTATCTAAGTACTTTATTTTTCTTGTTGCTGTAGTAAATAGGACTTTTTTCCTGATTTCCATTTTTGATGTTTATTGCTGGTGTACAAAAATGCCTTTGATTTCTGAATATTGAGTTTGTATTCTGCTGCTTTGCCAAATTCACTTATTAGGCTGAGTAGCTTTTTTGGTGGAGTCTATAGGGTTGTCTATGTACATCATCATGTCATCTGCAAACAATGACAGTTTTACATCCCCCTTTCCAATTTGGATGCCTTTTATTTTTTTTCTTGTTTGATTGCTTTGGCTAGGACTTCCAATACTGTGTTGAAAGTGGACAACCTTTTAACTAGGTTGTTCCTGATCTTAGTGGGAAAGCTCTTAGTTTTTGCCCATTGTACATGATGTTGGCTGTAGGTTTCTCATATATGGCCTTACTATGTTGAAGAATGCTCCCTCTACTCCTACTTTGCTGAATATTTTTACCATACGTGTTGGTTGCTGTACCTTATCAAAAGCTTTTTCTGCATGTATTGATATGAATATGATATGATATGCATATGAAATGATCATGTGAATTTTGTCTTTCATTTTGTTTATGTGATGTATTACCTTTATTTATTTGCAAACATTGTACCATCCTTGCATCCCTGGGATGAATCCCATTTGATCATGGTGTATGATATTTTTTTTTTTTTTTTAGTAATATAGTCTTTATTTATTTATTTATTTATTTATTTATTTATTTATTTATTTATTTATTTTTAGAGAGGGAAGGGAGGGAGAGAGAGAGAAACATCAATGTGCGGTTGCTGGGGGACATGGCCTGCAACCTAGGCATGTGCCCTGACTGGGAATTGAACCTGCGATGCCTGGTTCGCAGCCCGCGCTCAATCCACTGAGCTACGCCAGCCAGGGCTGGTGTATGATATTTTTAATGAATTGCTGGATGCAGTTTGTGAATATTTTGTTGAAGATTTTAGTGTCTATGTTCATCAGCAATATTGGCCTGTAATTTCCTTTTGTTGTGTCTTTGTTTGGTGTTGTGGTTAAGATGATGCTGGCTTCATAAAAAAGAGTTTGGAAGTCTTCTCTCTTCTTGGACTCTTTGGAATAGTCTGAGAAAGATAGAAGTTAGCTCTTCCTTAAATATTTTGTAAAATTCTCCTGTGAAACTGTTTGGTCCAGGGCTTTTGTGTGCCGGGAGTGTTTTGATTACTGCTTAAATTGCAGCAGCTGTTATTGATCTATTCAAGCTTTCTGCTTCTTCATTCAGTTTTGGAAGATTATATTTCTCTAGAAATTTGTCCATTTCACTCAGGTTTTCAAATGTCTTGGCATATAGTTGTTCATAGAAATTTCTTACAATCCCTTGTATTTCTGTGATATGAGTTGTAATTTCTCCTCTTTCATTTCTGATTTAGTTTATATGGGCCCTCTCTTTTTTTCTTGATGAGTCATCTTAAAGACTTGTAAGTTTTGTCTATCTTTTCGAAGAACCAGTTCCTGGATTTATTGATCCTTGAAATTGTGCTTTTAGTCTCCGTGTCTTTTAATTCTGCTCTGATCTTGGTTATTTCCTTCCTTCTACTTGCTCTGGGCTGTCTTTGTTGTTGTTTCTCCAGTTCTCTTAGGTGTAGGCTTAGGTTGTTTATTTGAAATGTTTCTATTTTTTTCAGGTAGGCCTGTATCACTATGAACTTCCTTCTCAGAACTGCCTTTGCTGTGTCCCATAGGTTTTGGAGTTGTATGTTCATTTTCATTTGTTTCCAGAAACTTTCTGATTTCTTCCTTGATCTCATTATTAACTGACTCATGAATGAATAGCATGCTATGCAGTCTCCATGAGTTTAAATGCTTTTTAGTTTTTTCCTTGAGGTTGGTTTCTAGTTTCAGTCTTTGTGGTCTGAGAAAATGCTTGGTATGATTTCAGTGTTTTTTAATTTGATGATGCTTTTTTGTTGTCCTATCATGTGGTCTATCTTTGAAAATATTCCATGTGCACTTGAAAGGAATGCGTATTTTACTCCTTTGGATGAAAGGTTCTATATATATCATTTAATTCCGTTTGATCTAATGCATCATTCAGTTCCACAATATCCTTGTTGATATTTTATTTGGAAGACCTATTCATTGTTGACAGTAGGATGTTAAAATCCCCTACTATAATTATGTTCTGTCTTTATCTTTCCTGAAGCCTTCCAAAATTTTGCTATATATTTGAGTTGCTCCTATAGTGGATATTTATATATTTATAATGTTTATGTCTTCCTGGTGTGTTCTTCCCTTCAATATTATGAAGTATCCTTCTGTGTCTCTTTTTATGGTCTTAGTTTTGAAGTCTAGTTTGTGAATATGAGTATTGCTATCCTGATTTTTTTATTCCTGCCATTTGCTTGGAGTATTTTTTTTCCAACCCTTCACTTTTAGTCTGTGTAAATCTTTTGTTCTGATGTGGGTTTCTTTTATTTATTTATTTATTTATTTATTTATTTATTTATTTATTTATTTATTTTTTAGAGAGGGAAGGGAGGGAGAAAGAGAGAGAGAGAAACATCAATGTGTGGTTGCTGAGGGTCATGGCCTGCAACCCAGGCATGTGCCCTGACTGGGAATCGAACCTGCGATGCTTTGGTTCGCAGCCCGTGCTCAATCCACTGAGCTACGCCAGCCAGGGCCTGATGTGGGTTTCTTGTATGCAGCATATGTGTGGGTCATAATTTCTCATTCTTTATGTACTCTATGTCTTTTGATTGGAGCATTTAATCTGTTTACATTTAAGCTTATTATTGATAGGTACTCATTCATTGCCATTTTATCCCCCTAGCACCTGTGTTCTTCTCTCACTCTTTTTGTGCATCTTCTTAAAGCAGTCCTTTTAGCATATCTTGCAATTCTGGTCTGGTGTAAATGTATGCTTATAGCCTTCTTTTGTCTGGGAAACTCCTTATTTCACCTTCCATTTTAATTAAAAGCCTTACTGGGTAGAGTAGTCTTGGTTGCAGGCCTTTGCTTTTCATTATTTGGAATGTTTCTTGCTATTTGTATCTGGCTTGTAGTATTTCTATTGAGAAGTCACCTACTAGCCTTATCGTGGCTCCCTTGTGTTTTACTTCCTGTTTCTCCCTTGCTGTCTTTAAAGATTCTTTCTCTTGCATTTAACCATTTTAATTATGATGTGTCTTGGAGTGGGCCTTTTCCAGTTCTCTTGATTGAGACCTTCTGCACTTCCTATGCTTGTGTGACTTTTTCACTCATGGAATTAGGGAAGTTTTCCATCTGTTGGGAACCACCCTGGTTGGTATCAGAAGCTGTAACCCCCACCAAGACTAAGGCTGAGGGGACAACCTTGGAACCGTAAGCCACCAAGGAGACAAGCTTCTCTCCCTGGCAGGAGCACTGCTTCTGTTCCTTTTACTTTAACCTGCCTGGTCCCCAATGCTTGGTCAGTTAGCCAATGACGGGTAAGATTCCCCAAGGGGGGAACAACCTAAGACAGGCACAACCACATGGGAGGCCCCCAAGGAAGGACTTTGAGGGGTATAGCAAAAGGGGGTGATGTACCCTCGCCCCTCAGCTTTGACAAAGCCTGAGTTCTCAATGTATACGAGAAAATCTCCTAATCTCATGGTTGCCTTAGTTCCCTTGCTCCACCTAAGCCTGAAACAATGATGGAGGGTGGTGCAGCCCTATACTGAAAAGGGCGGGTTCCCCAGGTGATCAGGCCTAAGAAAGAATATGTAAAATCCTGTGAAACCTGCTTTGTTTAGAATGTTCAATTGAATGAGAAGGGTCTAAGGAGGAAGTAAGTTTGTTCCTTAAAGTCTCTTACAGCTCTTTGACCCTGACTCAAAATAGGCCCTCAGACTTCCTTGTTGTCTATTGTTCGATCCTTTCTTCCCAGCAATGAGTAATGAACTTTACCTGAATTCTTATGTAAACGAACCCAATAAAAGCCTGCTGGGACAGGATAACGGGGCGCTCTCCCCTAGGGTGCTCTCCCCTAGGGAGGGTGGCCTGGCGCACTCCCCACTAGAGAGAGTGGCCGTCCTGTTCCTACTTCCCCACAGGACCTGGTTGTCTCTGTGTATGTTTTTCTGGTGTGTCCACGAGCAATCCACAGTGTTCCACGGTCACTGCCGGTCAGTGGCCACAACATCCATCATTACTTTTTCATACACATGTTGTATTCCTTTCTTCTGTTCTTATCATTCTGGTATCCCTATTATATTGTTATTGTTATGCTTCATGGTGTCCTGCTGCTCCCTTAACCCCTCTTCATTCTTTTTGAGTTTTTTTTTCCTTTTCTTGCCCTTTCTGGGACTTGTTTTCTACCTTGTTCTCCAGCTTGCATATTCATTCTTCTGCTTTATCTAGTGTGCTTTTGATTCCTTCTGCTGTGTTCTTCAATTCAGAAATTGTATTCTTCATTTCCTCTTGGTTCTTGTTAGTGGTTTCTGTATCCTTTTTCATGCTGATGTAGTTTGCAGTAAGTTCCTCATAACTTCCCTGTCATTTTTGGTGATTCTCACTGAGCTTATTGAGCTTCCTTAAAACCATTGTTTAAATTCAGTATCTGATGGGTGACTTACCTCTGTTTCATTTAGCACTGTCTCTGAGGATTCCTCCTTTCCTTTTGATTGGGTTTTTTTCCTTTGTCTTCCTATTATTTGTGAGACTGTTGTTTGCTTCTGCTTCTTAAATTGTTCTGACTCCCTGACTTTTTGGTGTGAACTTCTATGGTAGGAGACACGTGAGATTCAGTGATGCATTCTCCTTGATCTCCTGAACTTGATGCTCTTGGAATGCCCTTTATGCCATTTATGTTGGCACTCTGGATATAAATGGGTTTTGATTGTTGTTGGATCATTCTTTGGTGGGTCCTTCCATCCAGCTGGTTTTCTGAGGGTATAGGAGACTGTTTTGCATGGTGTAGGCCCAGCTACCACTTGGAGAATCACAGGACCCATGCCCATGGTTAGGATCTCTCATGGGGAATCAGGCCTCCAACGTACCTAGGTTGCTTCGAGACTTGCTTTTGCTAAAACTCTCTCACCCTGAATTGAGACAGCAAGTGCTTACTGTAACTTCCTAAAATCCATGCTAAAACTCCCCAGTATGGCGTGTAACAGGTTCAACTACTTTTCCCTTTTCATTTGCAAATATCCTTCTTCTGTGATGTGATTAGTGGCATCATCTCCTTTGTTTTCTGTAAAATGTAAGCACCAAAACCAACCTGTGCATAGTAAATGAGGACCATCAGGTAATGTGCTGAGAAACCCAATAAAGGCCTGTTATGGTGGAGGCTGTGGCTTTTGGCTCCTCTTGAGAGTGAAGCTGCCCGCCCTTTTCCTCCACAGGACTCAGTAGTTCGTGTGAATGTCTCTTCCTCATTCACAATGTCGCGGACCCCATGAGCTGTGGTCCACATCATGAGGGTCACTCTGCCCACCACATTTTGTATGCTGTTGTGCAGGTGGACTGTTTTCTCTTTTGGAACTGCCTATGGTAGTGTCAGATGTTGACCCTGTCAGAGACTTCCAGGGATCTACTGTCTGTGGCTGTCTCCTCCTGTTGTTAATGTAGTCACTCTGCACTCAACAGTCAGACTTAATTACTATAGGGCAGGACAGAACCCCTCCTGGGGTCAGGACTCTTGTTTCCCCTCAGGATGCTACTGTTAAGAGGGGAGTCGTCTACCTGAGCAGGATTTCTGCTGCTGAATGGGGGATGACTCAGCACTGGGATCCCAGCTGCTACTCTCTCAGTTTTCTACACAAAGCCTCTGTCCCCAGTCTCTCCTCAAGTGTCTCTAGTTCAGTCTGCCCATCCCCTTTGCCAGGGACCTAGTGTCTTTTGCTGTCTCCTTAGTTGTTAACCTAGCCACTCTTCAGTCAGCAGTCAAACTTAAGCACACCATGGCCAGGGCAGAGTCCCTCCTGGGGTTGGGGCTATTGTTTCCTCTCAGGCTGTTGCCACTGGAAGGAGAGTGGTCTGCCTCAACACAATGGTTGCTGCCATATGGGGGATCACTCAGCACCTGGATCCCATCATCTACTCTCTTAGTTTTCTCCCCAAAGTTTCTGCCCCCAATCTCTCCTCAGGCATCTCTAGCCCACTCTGCCCCCACCTTTGCTGAGCTCAGGGTAAGTGGCTGCAAATGAAAATTTGTGTGTTGACCCTTTAAATACCTGTATGTCTCCAGTCATCGTCTCTGGCAGACAGCAACCTTGCTGCTTTTCACTGCTGGTTGTTATCTATGGGCTCTGGTGCTCTAGGCTGGGGATCCCAGCTTAGGGTTTAGATCCCACTCTTCTGAGGGGGATCCAACCAGCTGCTTAATTATCCCTCTAATGTTGCCACCTGTGAGTGACCAGCCAGCCTTCTCAAATCTTTACCACATTTATTACCAGTCAGGTTGTGCTGAAACTAATTTTTATGTCTGTCTGAGATTATAAGTCTTCTCTCTTGCTATTTGTTCAGTTGTTTGTTTCAAGTGATTTCTCTGTAATTTAATTGTAATTCAAGATTGGTCCCAAGAGGAGGTTAGTGTAACTTCCATTCAGCTATCTTGTACTTCTTGAGGCAGGTGGTGTGTTATAGTGTTTCCCATCTTTAGAAATGACCCAAGACACATATATTTACACACATATGTATGTTTGTGCATGTACATATTATGTCAAAATGTATTACCTATGTCTAGTGAATCCTACAAAAAAGTTATTTAGATCAAATGAGGACTGAGTATATATAAAAATATTGGTAAAATTTGCTATTCTGTAAATTAGTTTGAGAAAATATTTTGGGGTAAATTTTATATTTAAAAAAATTAAAAAATTTGTGCTTTAGGCTTCCTTTTTTTTTTGTTTTCCAACATTAAAAAAAAGTAAATGGAATAACTTAACTTATAGTTTTTTCCTGGAAGACCTATGGTTTCAAAGGAATTTGGACTAGAGAATAACATAGTAACAAATTTCTATAAGCATTGTCTTTTCATTAGCAGCATTTATCATCCCAAGAAATTTTACTATGAAAAAAATTTTAATTTATTAGCTTCTACAGCAGAGTATACAAGGTATATAGTTGTAGTTGTAGTGGATCTGTGATTATAGTCATTTTAGTGTTGAAATTGGAAAGTAGTACCTTTTGTATTTTTTACTCCCTTAAAATGTGTGCTTGTGCTGTATTTCTTCTTTGTTCACTGAGGTTAAACTTTAGTTTTTCAAGTATTTTGGAATACAAATGTCTATTTTTCATAAGAAAAATTAGCCTTCCAGATTACATGCCATAAAATTTGAACCAGATTTTCCAAAGTAAAACTCTCCACTTTTCTTGATTTGTTTGACTTATATCTGTGGAATTATGATGCTAATAAATGATATAGTGGTATCATATTAAAAATGGTAGCTTTCACAGAACTTTTCACTAGTGATAAACCAGTTTATAATCTGATGAATAGAGATTCTATAGGTTGTAGTCAATGGTGTTTTATGCAATGTGATGTGTTAACTTCTTTTTTACCTTAAACAACAAAAGCATTTTCTTGATGTTTTAGACACCCGAAGTCCAAGATCACGGTGCTGGCAGGTTGGCTTCTCCTGAGGATTCTATCCTTGATATGCTGTTGGCTGACTTCCATGTCCTCATGTGACCTTTTCTCTGTGTCCTTGACTCCTTGCTGTCTCTCTGCATATAAGAACACTAGTCATATTGGATAATCTATTAACCCTTAAAGTAAGATAAAGTGAATAATCATAGGAGTAGGCATTATAGAATAATAAACTTCACTCACAGAAAATCAGCTAATTAAAAATCACAAAACACTGATTTAACCTTTATAGTTTATGACAAATCTACAGATCTGTTCTATGACATAATATTATAAAAGTTCACATTTTAAATATTTTCTTTATTAGGTTCTTTTCCACAATTTTATTCCTTTAAGTATATGCTTTTCTCATATGTTAGACTTTATGAATAAAAGGTTTGGGGTTACAGTATAGCAAAACAACAAATGTTGAGAATAACAGTGAACTTTGAAAATTGAGCTAAGTTTTACAAGAAAGAAAAATTCACATAAGACATTTAAGAAGAATGTACATCTTAGAGTAAATGTATTAAAAGTATAGACTAAATTAATAGCTGCAGTGAATTTTCTAATTCAGATTTTGATAGACAGGTGGTTTGCACTTGGACCATAAAGAGAATGTCTGGAGACATCTAGTTGTTATTCAGGATCCACCATGACACTGAGAAAAGCATTTTTTAGGTGATAAAAATACTTGCCAGGAGTAAGTATGATCAAGGTGAAATCATTCTTAAAGAGATTATTTCCCCCTAAATTGAGTCTGCATAATTACTAACCTTTCTTAGTTATTAATTCCTATTTGAGCCAAGATTGAACTCTTCCTATGCAGCTGTTGTTGGTACTGTATCTTCTGGAACCTGGTCATAGTCTAACTGAAAATTTTTGTTATATATGAGTAGAGTTTGTCTTTGCAATGAGATTATAAATGCCCCATAGATAAAATCATGTTATTTTTTAATCTACCCAGTACTGGCCAGTAGTTTGCAAATATACTTTGATGTACTGATTTCTGAAAGATTGGGTACAAGTGGATGTGTTGTATATAATATTTTTCAGTATATATACATTGTAAAATTGAAAATGTTTTCCCTAGTGAATATAAATATCCTAAAGACACACCATTAGTAAAGAACTAAGTCTGGTTGAATGCTTTGAGAAACAGACAAATTACAGGATTAAAATTTATTTTCAAAGCTTTTAAAATAATACTCTTGCTGACAATAAGATCTAACTTTCTTGGGTATACACTTTTCTATAACCATAGACTTTCTCTTTTGCCAAGGGATATTCTGCTTCACAGACTGAATTCTCATACTCTTTTTGTGTGGGTGATTTATGATGCCTAATGAGCTGCTGCCTCATTTGAATGATTTTTATATTTCAGAGTTCATAGCAATATATCCTGGTTTATATTTTTCATATCTAGATGCTGGCTGGTTTAGTTGCTTTATTTATTAAGCTTTGTCTTACATAAAAGACTTAGAAATATTAATAAAAACAATCTAGTTATAAATCATAATTTGTGAGTTTAGAAATACAAAACTACTCATTCTGTATTTCTAAATGAATAGCTTTTTTTTCTTTCAGATTTTTATTTTAGGTCTAAATATGTGCAGCTAAATATTTTTCATCATTTTTATCTTTACCTTTTAGAACTATAGAACACACAAAATGCACAAAACTAGTTACTAAAAATATTAGAAGTCATATTACAATTGAAAACATAATATTTATAAGCTAATTCCAGGTTTTTGTCCAAGGAAGTTATAAAACTTTCACTTTAAAATATTGGATGCCCCAACAGATGTTAAAGTCTTGTGTGAGATAGGTTTAAAAAGTTGTGTTAGAAATCAGGCCTAACTTTTCTTTCTGTTCTGTCAAATTCCAGCGATCATTGTTGAAATTAGATGTGATATGAAAATTAAAAGAGAATAGAGCTAGCAATTAAAAAGCATTAATTACATTGTATTGAATTTGGATTCTGAGAACAAGAAATGATCCAGTTTTATACACACTCAATTTTTCTAAATTAGGAAATGCTCTTGAAAAAGAGTAACATAGTGCATATACTAACAACACTAAGAGTAGAAGTTAATCAAAGATCATGAAGTATAAATGGGCCAGAAAAACTTATCAGGTTACTATAAATAGTGTATTCTTGCCATGGTATTTTCCTGCTAATTCATTAGCCTCCTTGTCTACTTTATTATTATATTTTAAGATTTTATTTATTTTTTTTTTTAGAAAGGGGGAGGGAAAGAAACATCAATGTGTGGCTTTTATGCTCCCCCTGCTGGGGACCTGGACCACAACCCAGGCATCTGCCCTAGACTGGGAATTGTACTGGCAACACTTTGGTTCACAGACTGGCGCTCAGTCCACTGAGCCACAACAGCTAGGACCTGCCTACTTTATTCTTATTCCAAATTTTCTTTATCCATGTTTTCTTACATGGAAAGACTCAAAATGCCATTGAAAACAAGCATATTCCTTTCCTTCTACATTATTGAACAAGTGGTTTCAAGATAGGAAAGTGAAGATGGGTACGATGTCAGACATAAATTGCAATTGCCAGGGCTTGTTGGAAATTTTTATGACTGAAAACCAATGTATTTACAATTATATCAAAACACTTATTCATTCCTTTTTTGAGGAAATATGTTTCCTTGTGCATTTAACTGTACTAATACTATATCAGGGCAGGGTATGTGAGGTAAATCAGGTGTTGATCTTGCTTCTTGCATTCTGTCACAAAGGCTGTAGAAGTAATATTAATAAAAGTTATTTGTGTTCTAGTTCTCATAACACATTTCAAGTCTGGTATATGTAAGCTAAAGCTTTTTGGATAAATTCAAGGCAATCTTGGAAGTGTAGTCCTTAATAACCTGTGCTAACACACTCAACTCTAACTTTCCCAGTGCTATGGTGCATCCCATTGAAATTGCTTAAGCCAAATTGTGAATCATGAGAAATTTCAGCCATATTCATGGCTTTCTTATTTGAGGATTAAATTTGAGATATACCAGAGAATGCCTACAAGTCTACCATTTCTAAGCCAGAAATATCTGCCCTTAAGATCTACAGTAAATATATGACTAGAGCTTAGGCTGAGAATGTAAGAGTCATCCATCACCTCACCTAGCTTTGATTCCAGATTTTACTTTTTCAGTTCTTATTTATTCCTAAATTTATCAAAGTCTACTCTAATCTGAAAACTGGACTGGTACATGGGGGGAAAAAAGAACTAGATAACCAACTTACACTATACACAAGAATAAGTTCAAATTGGATAAAAGTGTAAATGTATGTCACAAACCTACAAAAAACATAGAAAAAAACAGGCAGTAAAATATTTTTGCTGATACACATATATCTCCTAGAGCAAGAGAAACAAGGGAAAATGGAAAAAAAAAATGGGACTGTATCAAATTACAAAGCTTCTGCACAGCTAAAGAAACTATCAGCAAAATGAAAAGGGAACCCACTATATGGGAGAACATATTTGCCAACGATACATCTATAAGAGTTTAATCTCCAAAATATACAAAGAACTTATATAACTCAGTACCAGAAAGACAAACAATCCAATTAAAAACTGGGCAAAAACTGGAATAAACACTTCTCCAAAGAAGACATACAGATGACCCATAGACATGAAAGAATGCTCAACATCACTAATCATCAGATAGACACAAATGAAAACTACAATGAGATATCACTTCACACCTGTCTGAATGGCTACCATAAAAAAATTAACAAATAAGTGTTGGTGAGGATGTGGAGAAAAAAGAGCACTGTGCACTGTGGGAATGCAGTCTGATGCAGGAACTGTGGAAAACAATGTGGAATTTCCTCCAGAAATTGAAATGGAACTCTTTTGACCCAGTGATTCTGCTTCTGGGAATATAACCTAAGAATCCTGAAACAAGAATATGAAAAAAATATATGTGCCCCTATGTTCAGAGCAGTGCTATATACAATAAACAAGATCTGGAAACAGCCTAAGTGCTCATCAGTAGGTAAGCGGATAAAAAAAGCTATGCTGGATGGCCGCCAAGTAGATGGAAGCTTAGCCCACATGCTTGTGCCCCCAAAATGGATGTTTGAGTGATCTTCCAACAAGTGACCTAAACAATCAGTGGAATCTCAGCTCATATGACTTTTGATGCCAAGGAATCCAGAGGATGCTTTTCACCATCCATACCTGTACAACAGCTTATAAGATGTGGTGAACAGTGACTCTTAGTCAGCCAGAGGGAAAATTCCACCAACGAATGACCAAGTAACAACCGAAACCAAAGCCCAATTACAATAAGATAGCCCACATAAATGACATAAAGGGCATCCCAAGAGCACCAAGCTCAGGTGATGAAGGAGACTATACCACTGAGTCCCATAGGTTTCCCACCACAGAAGGCCACCTCATGAAGGCAGGGAGTCAAAGGACATCAAGCTAATGCACAAAAACAAAAAATAAGGATCACCTAAAATTGGGAGGCCAAGAACTCCCAGATGAAGGAAAGGAGGAATCCCCAGAAAGAGTACTTAATGAAATTGAGGCAAGCAATCTATCAGCTATAGAGTTCAAAATAATTGTTATGAGGATTCTCAAGGAGCTCAATGAGAGCTACAAGGAATTCTGTGGAAGCTATAAGGAATTTACTGGGAACTACATCAGCATGAAAAAGGACATAGAAACCATGAATAAGAGCCAGGAGGAAGTGAAGAATACAATACCTGAAATTAAGAATACACCAGAAGGCATTAAAAGCTAGCTAGATGAAGCAGAAGTCTGAATCAGTGAGTTAGAGGACAAGGTGGGAAAAAATACCTAGACCAACAACAACAACAACAAAAGTCAAAAAGATAGGTTAAGGGAGCTGCAGGACCACATGAAACAGTAATATTAATGTCATAGGGATACCAGAAGGAGAAGAGGAAGAACAAGGGATAGAAAATCTGTTTGAAAAAGTAATAACAGAAAGCTTCCCTAACTTGGTAGGGAAAATGTCATGCAAATCCAGGAAGCACAGAGGGTCCCAATCAAGTTGAACCCAAAGAAGCCCACCAAAGACACATCATAATTGAAATGGCAAAATTTAAAGACTAAGAATCTTAAAGGCAGCAAGGGTGGAACAATTAGTAATAAAGGGAGCTCAGATAAGGCTGTCAGCTGATTTCTCAACAGGAACACTATAAGCCAGAATGGAATGGCACAGAATATTCCAAGTAATGAGAAGCAAAAGCCTGCAACCAAGACTACTCACCAAGGATCTCAGTTAAAATGAAAGGTAAAATAAGGAGCTTCCTAGCCAAAAATTAAAAAAAAAAAGACTAATATAATACACCTCCATCAAACCAGCATTGCAAGATATGCTAAAGGAACTACTTTAAGAAGATGAACAAAAACAGAGAAAGGAATACAGGTACAAAGGTAAAAAATTGCAATGAATAAGTACCTCTCAATAATACACTTAAATGTGAATAGATTAAATGCTCCAATCAAAAGACAAAGGGTAGCTAATTGGATAAAAACAAGGTTGGTTATATATGCTATTGACAAGGGAACCCACTTCAGAACAGAAGACATACACAGACTAAAAGTGAAAGGAAGGGGAAAAAATATTCCAAGGAAACATACATGAAAAAAAGCTATTGTAGCAATTCTTACATCAACAAAATAGACTTCAAAACAAAGGCCACAACAAGAGACAAACAGGGTCACTACATAATACTTAAGGGAGTAGTCCAATAAGAAGATACAATCCTTGTAAACATGTATGTACCCAACATATGACCACCTAAATATATAAGGAAAATCTTGGAGAATTTCAAAAAAGATATGCACAGCAACAGTGATCATAGGAGATTTTAACAACCCACTGTCAACAATGGATATATCTTCCAACAAAAAATCAACGAAGGTATAGTGGCATTGAATGACACTCTAGATCAAATGGAATTAATTGATATATACAGAACTTTTCACCCCAAAGAAGCAAAATACACCTTCTTTTAAAAAGCACATGAAACATTCTCAAAGAGAAACCATATGGTAGGACACAAAGCAAGATCAACAAATTCAACAATTTGCCTCAACAAATTCAAGATCATTGAAGTCATTATCAAGCATCTTCTTGGATCACAATGGCTTGAAACTGGAAACCAACTACAGCCAACAGTACCCTGGTATATATGAAGTTAGGAGGCTGTTGTAGAGCACATTGAAAAACCAGATGGTAAGGAGAGTGCTTCAGGACAATAAGACCCAGGGAGAGTGCACACTGCAGAAGATCCTGTACTCACACCCAAAGTCATGGGGAGAGTGTGAACTTGAACCTGGGGACCAGAGACTGCTGTGGAACTGGGCTGGAGGCTGACTGAGTGCCAATCAGGAAGGGAGAAAAGCAAAATGAATCACCCCTCAGCCTGCTGCAGCCAGAAACGGCCAGCAAAACTGGCATGGCCAGTTTGAAGCCAGACTGAGCTGAGACTTTTTTTTTAAAGTAATTTGTTTTTATTATTTTTTAATCTTTTAACTCCTCCATACTTTCTCTTTATTCCTTTTTTCTTTCTTTACCTTTTTATCTCTTCCTCCTCCTCCTTTTTTTTTTTTTTTAATTCTCACAAGTGAGACAAAAAACCTGGAACTATGACAAGACCAGAGCTGGACCCAAAAAGAGGGCATCCCAACAGCAGAGACAGTAAGACAAATATCACTTTGTTACTACAGAGAACTTGCAAGTTATTACATATTTGTATTATTATTTTTTCATTATTCTTACATCTTTTATTTTATTTTATTAGTATTTTTGTATTCCTTTCTGTTTAGTCTTCTTCATTTGGCTAGTTAAACTGCATTGTTTGACTGGTTTCCCTTGTTCTCTCTTTCATAGTATATTGTTAATTTACTGTCTTACACTTCACTTGTGTTCCATTAACACACTACTCTAGGACCTGTACTTCCTATTGTTGTTACTCAGATCACATAGATTCTGTCATATGATGGTTGTTCCATTACTATCATAAATAACTGCTATTCATACAATTGTAAATACTACACAGCATCCCTCCCAGATCTTAGCCCATTTCAGTTTCCTGAACTCTATTACAGTTGTGGTTTACTCTATTCTCTTACACACTACACCTATTTTCTATCCTTTACTCTCACTTTACCTCATAATCTGATCTCCCACAAGCCATTTTAATTATGATGTGTCTTGAGGTGGGCCTCTTTGGGTTCCTCTTGATTGGGACTCTCTGTGTTTCCTGGATTTGTGTGACTTTTTCTCTCATCAAATTAGGGAAGTTTTCCATCATTACTTTTTCAAATAGGTTTTCTATCCCTTGCTGTTTTTCTTCTCCTTCTGATATCCATATTATACATATATTATTACATTTTATATTGCCTTGCATTTCTCTTAAACCCTATTCATTTTTTCTGAGCCTCTTTTCCTTTTCTTGTTCTTTGAGTGTTTTTTTCTACTTTGTCCTCCAATTCACTGATCTGATGATCTTCTGCTTCATTGATCCTGCTTTTTATTCCTTCTACTGTGTTCTTCAGTTCAGAAATTGCGTTCTTCATTTCCTCTTGGCCCTTGTTGATAGTTTCTGTTTCCTTTTTCATGTTGATATCGTTTGCAGTGAGTTCATTGTAGCTTCCCTGTAGCTTCTCGTAGCTCATTGTGAGCTCATTGAGCTTCCTAATAATCATTTCTTTGAACTCAATATCTGATAGTTGAGTTGCCTCTATTTCATTTAGCATTCTTTTTGAGGCTTCCTCCTTTCCCTTCATTTGGGGATAGTTTCTTTGTCTTCCCATTGTTCATGAGACTCTTCTTGTTAGCCTCAGCTTCTTAAGTTGATGTGTTCTGGCTCCCTGGGTTTATGTTGTGAACTTCTGTGGTAGAATACTTGTGAGATTCAGTGGTGCAGTCTTCTTTGGGTCTCCTGGTGTTCACAGCTTCCAGCTACTCTTTTTTTTTTTTTGTGATCAGTTGGAGGGGTAAGGCAAAAATGGTTTAAGATAGCAAGAGAGTATTCTATGACATTTACAGTAGCAGCCAGTAGAGAAGATATAGGAGATCCTTTGGCTATGTATAGTGTTAACTGTGATCTTCCACCCAGCCATTATTTAGAAAGGATGGAAAGTAAATAAGACTCTTGTTGTTAGGGAGGGAAGGATTGTGAGTTGGAGCTAGAAAGCAGTGAGGTTGTGGGAAGTCAGATTTTGAGGTAGGGTGAGAGTAAAGGATAGAAAATAGGTGTGTGTGAGAGAATAGAGTTAACCACTACAGTAATAGAGTTCAGAAAACTGAGAAGTGAGCTAAGATCCAGGAGGAGTGTTGTTAAATATTTGCAATTGTATAAAACAGCTATTATTTATAATAATATTAGAGCAACAATCATATGACAGAATGTATGTGATCTGAATAACAAGAATAGGGAGTATAGGACCTTGAGTAGTGTGCTAAAGGAACACAAGTGATGTGAAGGACAGTAAATTAGCAGTACACTATGTCAGAGAGAAGAGGGGAAACCTGTCAAACAATACAATATAACCGCTCAATCAACTAAGACTATACAGAAAGGAGAGTACAAAAATACTATTAAAATAAAAGATGTAGGAACATTGAAATAAAAGATGTAGGAACAATGAAAAAAATACAAATATGCAATAACTTGCAGGTTCTCTGTAATAGCAGAGTGAATTTTATCCCGCTGTCTCAACTGTTGGGTTGTCCCCTCTTTGGGTCCAACTCTGGCGTTTTCACAGTTCCAGGTTTTTTTTTTTCTTTTTGTCTCACTTGTGGGTATTCAAAAAAAAAAAAAAGGTAGAAGAGGGAAGAAGAGATAAAATTGGAAAGAAAGGAAGAAGGAAAGAGAGAAAGAAGGTATTGAAGATAAAACAGTAATACAAATTTAAAAAAATAAAAGCTTTCTAAAGAAAAAAAAACACCTCTTGTTGATTTCAAGCTGGCCAAACCGCAAACCATTTTTTCTGGTCTTTCTGGCTGAGGGGCGATTGGTATGGCTTTTTCCCTTCCCGTTCTGCACTCAGCCAGACTTGCGCCCACTCTCCCCAGAGCTAGTCTGACACCTCTCCCCAGAGCCTTAGATGTCGGACCCAGGTCTTCCTGAGAGTGCTCTCCCCCCCACCCCACGCCCCTCACGCCCGGGTTACTGCCGTGGACTGGGGTGCAGAATGCACTCGGTCGGTTGGTCGGGCTGTCTTGGTGCCGCGGGCTCAGGCACGCACCCTTCCTAGTGGTATGGAGGTGCGCAGGACTCTCTCCCTGATGCGGCTTGGGTGCACACCCTAACGGTATGGAGTGGCACAGGGCCTTCCTAGAAAACTTCCCCACCACCACAGGATTGCTGTCCTGCTGGTTGGGGAGGAGGCTGAGCGGTTGATGACAGAGTATTGCCCAAACAATTACCCTTCTTCTTGGGAAATTGCTCCCACTCAAGCCTGTAGGGCTCTGTACAGCCCAATCCTCCAGCCAGACTATCCGAGGCAGTGCCCGTTACTGTGACTCTCAACTCTCCCCAGCCGACTCTCAACTCTCCCCAGCCGGGGTCCACAGACTCTGCGGGTGATCCCCTCTCTGCCACTTCAAGCAACTAGGTCTCTCCCAGTGCCTTTTAAACCTTGATTGGCCAGGGAGGGAGGGAGCAGTTGACAGGGCTCTCTACCGAGGCCCAGGGCTGCAGCGGCCCTGGTTCTGGAGCTGGTCCCTGGGACGTTATTGGCCTGAACTACCCTTACCGTCTGGCTTTTCAGTGTCCGCTACAATTTTCAGTCTCTTACCCTCATGTGCTGGGGTACTGTTTGCTATTTGCTCTGTTCCTCTGTAAATCAGTTAGGTTTTTTCCCCCGTGATTGGGAGGAAGTGGAACCTGCTCCTTGCTACTCCGTCGCCATCTTCCTCTCTCTCCCTTCCTTTCTTTGTTAGGTAAGTTTTTACCTATCACCTTCATGGACAAAAGGGGAAAAGACCAGTCATCACCCACCTGTTCATCCACAAGAATAATTGTGGAAGGGGCACAGAGCAGTGGAATAAATGTGACAAGCTTCCACCTAACTTATCTGCCACCTCTCTAGCACTTACAATCACATACCATTACATGGTATGGTAAGTCCTTAGCAACTTTATAGAACTCTTAAAGCACATCTTGTAAAAATTATGTGTCATGCTCTGATAGCCATCAAAAAAGGAAAGCAAAGCTCTATATCATGGCATACTGTGGTGTCACAGAAAACATTGTGCATTGGAAGACCCTCTGAGTATGGTCAAAATCATGCACAGAGTAGGGGTGGGCAGCCAAGACTCAGTCATAGGAATAATACTTTTTCAGCTAAACTTTAATCCCTTGTTTGCCTCAATATTCATATCCAGCATGGAACAATATCTGCCACACAGAAAACAATCGGTAGCTCTTGGCTGGAAGGCTGGCAAGTTCAGTTTGTACAAAAAAGGCAGATTCAGACACTGTTGATGTCAGAGTCAACTCTAACAGCCTCCTCTCCCCAACTTCCAGGGTCTTTCTCCCTGAAATTCCCAAAAAACTTCAAGGGGCTTTTATGGTAACCTCTTACAAGATGTAAATTCTTTTTCACTTTAGTGGGGTTAATATAAAATTATTCTAAAGGCTGGTGATTTATTTGATTTCAAAGTGAAGAGGGAAGTCTGATACAGTGTATCAACCATCCTGCCCCCTTTCCACCAAAATAAAAATATGCAATATCTGCAATTTTTTAATTAAATTTCCAGGGATTCACATTTCCCAGGTTAAGAAACCTTGTGCCATAGGCTTTAAATAACAATTTGAGGACAGAAATTCCCTGTGTAGTTGGTGACTAAAAAGGAAGAATTCTCTCATTGATCTTGAAATCTAGATTATTTTCTTGAATAAAATGAGGATAATAATCTTTCATACATTCATCAAAAGTTAGCTCTGGCTGGTGTAGCTCAGTGGATTGAACTCGGGCTGTGAACCAAGTGGTCACTGGTTAGATTCCCAGTCAGGATACATCCTTGGGTTGTGGTCCAGATCCCCAGTAGGGGATGCATGAAAGGCAACCACACACTGATATTTCTCTCCCTCTCTTTCTTCTTTCTTTTCCCCCTCTCTAAAAATAAATAAAATCTTTTTTAAAAATGTAATAAAAAAGACACCATGATTATAGGGAACCTGTCTGCATGGTATGGTGAATGTAACCCAGCCCCTGATTCAGAAAACCAATGGGGAGTGAGGTCGGTACACGGGAAGCCAAACCCACAGATCAGTTTTCCCATGGGGAATCAGGCCTGCATTGTACCTAGGCTGCTATGAGGATTGTTTTTGCTAAAACTCCCTCACCCTGAATTGAGGCAGCAAATGTTTACTGCATATCTTTAAAGTAACTTCCTAAAGTCTGTGCTAAACCTCCCAAGGATGGAGTGTAACCAGTTCAACCCCTTTTCCCCTTGATCTGCAATACTCTTCTCTTTGAAGTAATTAGCAACATTCTTTCCTCTGTTATCTGTAAAAGGTAATCACCTACAGTGAACCTGTACATAGTAAATGATGACCATCCTGATGGTACCAAAAAAAAAACAACAACAATAAAAGCTTGTCCAGATGGGTTGGGGCCCTCTCTCTCACTTAAAGAGTGGCCATGCTGTCCCTTTTTCTCCACAGGACTTCTGTAGTCCTTGTGAATTTGTTTGTTGCAGCCACAACACACGGACCCCACAGGCCAGGGTACACATCACATGATCTATTCATTAGAAATGTCTCTCTGAATATACTCTGTTTTAAAAACATCATCCCCTTGATTTGTCATGAACAAACTAGGAAAACAAAATGCAAGTACAATACAAAGAATTAGAATAAAGAGCAAAGCAAAACTCAAAGACTGGAGATCTCTTACAACCCATTCTGATTTAAGTGAGTCTGGTAAAGATATACTTTTCCAACACTAAGTTTGGAGATGTATCACAGCAAGAGTGAGAAACCAGGCTGAGATGGGGACTCAGAGACATATCTATATATCTATATGTCTATTCCATTATTTCTGCTGACACTTCTAAAATAAAGGTCAAATGATAATTTTCCCTGTGTGATTCTTGATGAGTCCAGCATGGGGGAAGGGAGAAGCTTGATCAATTTTTTTTTCTAGCAATGGAATTTGACTTGTCTATATTATTTCCTTAAATCAGTGAACTTGGGCCAAAGTGAGACATGTGACTTCCATTAACACATAACCCAGGAGTCTCTGGTATTTTGAAACTATTTTATTTTTTTCATTTTATATTTTTCACTCACTATCTTTTTTCCATAAATTACTTTATTGTTGTTCAATTATAGTTGTTTGCATTTTCTCCCCACCACTCCCCGCCAGCCCAGCCAAACCCACCTCCCTCCCTTGCTTACACCCTCCCCCTTGGTTTTGTCCATGTGTCCTTTATAGTAGTTCCTGAAAACCCTTCTCCCTATCTCTTCTGGCTATTGTTAGGCAGTTCTTAACTTCAACGCCTCTGTTTATATTTTGTTTGCTTTTTTCTTTTGTTGATTATGCTCCATTTAAGGGTGAGATCATATAGTTATTTGTCCTTACCACCTGGCTTATTTCGCTTAGCATAATGCTTTCCAGTTGCATCCATGCTGTCACAAAGGGTAGGAGCTCCTTCTTTCTCTCTGCTGCATAAAATTCCATTGTGTAAATGTACCATAGTTTTTTGATTCAGTCATTTGCTGATGGGCACTTAGGTTGCTTCCAGCACTTGGCTATTGTAAATGTCCTGCTATGAACATTGGGATGCATAGGTTCTTTTGGATTGGTGTTTCAGGGATTTTAGGGTATAATTCCAGCAGTGGAACTGCTGGGTCAAAAGGCATTTCCATTTTTAGTTTTCTGAGAAATTTCCATACTGTTTTCCACAGTGGCTGCACCAGTCTGCATTCCCACCAACAGTGCAAAGGGGTTCCCTTTTCTCCACATCCTTTCCAACACTTGTTTGTTGCTTTGTTTATGATGGCCATTCTGACTGGTGTGAAGTGGTATCTCATTGTGGTTTTCATTTGCATCTCTCTGATAGCTAGGAATGCTGAGCTTACTTTCATGTGTCTCTGGTCCCTCTGTATGTCCTCCTTGGAGAAGTGTCTGTCTAGGTCCTTTGCCCATTTTTTAATTGGATTGTCTGTCTTCCTGATGTGGAGTCGTGTGAGTTCTTTATGTATTTTGGAGATCAAACCCTTGTCCAAGGTATCATTGGCAAATATATTTTCCCATACAGTTGGTTCCCTTTTTATTTTGCTGATGTCTTCTTTAGCCATGAAGATGTTTTTTTAAGTTGATGTAGTCCCCTTTGTTTTTTATTTCTTTTATATCCCTTGTTCTAGGGGCCATATCAGTGAAAATATTGCTGCATGGAATATTTGAAACTTTCCTGTCTATGTTCTCCTCTAAGGACTTTTATGGTATCATGACTCATATTTAAGTCTTTTATCTATCTTGAGTTTATTTTTGTGTATGGTGTAAGTAGGTGATCAAGTTTCATTTTTTTGCTGGTAGCTGTCCAATCTCCTAAAACTATTTGTTAAGGGGGGTATTTTTACTCCCTTTTATGCTTCTTCCCCCTTTGTTAAATATTAATTGACTATAGAGACATGGGTTTATTTCTGGGGTCTCTACTATGTTCCATTCATTAATGTGTCTGTTCTTATGACAGTACCAGATTTTTTTTTTTAATTTACAGTGGCCTTGTAATATGGTTTGATATCAGGTATTGTGATCCCTCCTACCTTGTTCTTCTTTCTCAAAATTGCTGCAGCTATTCAAGGTCATTTATTGTTCCATATATATTTGTTCTATATCTATGCAATGTGAATTTCACAGAATGGTATGGTACATTGGATATGGGAGATGGAAGTGAATAGATATATTTTTAAAACTTGGGGTAACATTTAACTGAGTGTATTTCATCCACTTGACAGATACTGGTGAGGTAAGAAAACACACTGCATTTATGTGAATAAATAATTCACCTAGCTACTTCAGTATATTGTTTTTATTTTGAGTAGTAATTGATTTTGATTCACCATTTGCATGCAAGTGTATTGCACTTGATGGGAAGAGATAGTTCAACTAAATTTAAAAGAGAATCTAAGTTCTTTATTGAAGGAAAGAGATGACAGCCAGAAAATAATCTTTTTGGTAAGATTAAAAATACAAAATGATCTGAAAAAGTTTGAAATCAAATAACTTTAATACAAATGATGAAAGGAAACAATATAACTGTGAATACCCCAAAGAACAATGGAAGAAATTAGGTGACTGCAAGGTGATGGGATAGAGAGTGGGCAGGGGACTGATTCCAAAAGTACAAGCTGAATTCCAAATAGAAAGACAGGCAGGAGGGAGGGAAATGTGAAAATGATGAAAATAATGTCCACAGAGAAAAAAAATAGCATTTGTAAATTGTAGTGACTTCCACACTATAAAAGTCCTACAGAGTGGATATAAAAATAGAAGAGTTAAAGGCAGCAATTAAAGCAATTACTGCTACACTCTACATCCAGATATATTCTACTGCTGGAAACAATTAACCACCTTTCATCAAGAACAATATACCTGCAAGTTATTTCAAAATCTGGCCTTGGAGTATTTTGAATTCTGGTATGTGAGCAAAGAGCTAAAAATGTGAAAGTTTACTCAGATGGTGTGACAGTGCAGAGTCTTGGTAAGATTGTAAGACTTCTGTTCTCAGTCTCTAAAATTTTGCAAAAGTGCATATGCGTAGGATATAATCAAGTAGTGTTTCTCTTAGTCATGCACACAGATAATATTTCTAATTTTTAAATTCTTAATAAGTAAGGATAATGCAATATGTGAGAACTACCCAGAGTATCTAAGATAGATGTGTGATCCTGAACAAAGACTAAGGGAATAAAGGCCAGGTGTCACTATGTCTACGTAAGTCTGGGCAGACCCTGAGGGTAGACATCTGGCAGAACCATATGGAGTGGTGTTACAGGCATGATTCAGGCAGTTAGTGGGGGAAACAGGAACTCAGGAGCACAGACAGAATCAGGAAGGGAGCAGATACAGGGCACTAGGACCATGGACAGCTCAGTGGAATCAGGATGCCTAGCACAACAAAAATTTCTCTTTGCTTCAATGTTGTCATTACAGAACCACAAGCTTTCCTGATTGACCTCCACACTGAGAAGAAACTCTGGAATTTATCTCCACCAAGCCCCTTGTCCTCTTGAGGAAGCTGATCAACTTCCTCTAAAACATGAGGTGGTAAAGGGAAGTCTTTGAGGCCACGTATACAGTTACCTGGTCTTAAGGGGATTAAGATTTTACTTGCCCAGCACCTATTTCCCCCTTATTTTGATAACAGCATCCTGGATCCCTTTCACATTATATTTTCCTGAAAACAGAGATAATTCAGCAATATGCATGAGATACAAATAGTTTAATGTCATTCAAGACCAGAATTTTGCTGAGACCATCAGTAAAGAAAAGCAGTCTGTATGAAAGTTTTCTATGCTGGCAACAATATGAACTTTGACCTTCTAGTATCACCTTCATCTCTCAGCATCACCTTGATCTCTCAGCAGGAGTGTCTGCCTCCAATAACAGGAACACAGAGCAGCAGAGAGTGATGGGATAGATACCTAGCACCACTGTTTCAGCACTTAGCTATAGTACATGTGACACCTGTCTCTGGACTTTTCAGAAACAGAAGCCAGATAATTACTTCTCTAAATCACTTATGTTTCTGTCACTCACAACCAGGAAACTACTGACTGACAATATCTTCTGCCTTGCTGTGGCTTCTGCCAAGGAGGCCCAAGGAGAAGTTGAGGAAAATTTGTGAAAAGGATGTTATGCTCAACCTCCTCAGTACTGGGCCCCCTGTAACTCTGTGTGTCATCTGGGAAGAGCATTCCAAACTGAAGTAAGTCACTAGCCACAGGTGTCAGCTAAATCATGACTCTTTCTGGAAAACAGTACATACCTTATTGCCTTGTCTGTTTCTGCCAAGGAGGCTACTTAATCCCAGAGATCTTCCTGCTGCATTCTTCCTCCAGCTGAGTCTTCATACAGAACTGAATGCTCTCTTTGGACTCTGTCCCTGCTGGTCTGCTCATGGCCAGTGTGGGCCTTGTCTGAGTGCTTAGAAAATTCCTTTGCTGGGGCTCCTCCTTTTCTCAACCTGTATCATTAACCTCAACCCTGGGACACCCAACCTGCCCATTCCATTTCAGCCTGTCATACTCTGGACTTTAGGTACAGCTACATTACTATTTTTTCTTCTCTGATGTCTTAACTGTGCACCTGAGTCATACCAGGCTTGCTGATCCTGGCCCCTGGGGTTATACCCTGACTGGTTCTCCAGCCACTGAGGTCTTGGAGCTTCCTACTAAGTTGTCAGTTCTGGTGAAGATGGGATAGCCCAGGTTAACAGAGAGATCTCTCACTCACTTTTGAAAGTGCAGCAAACCATTTTTCACAATGCAGAGCAGACTAGTCTTGGCAGGGTGGCTCAGTTGGTTAGACTCAAGCTGATACATTAAGGTTGTGGGTTCAGTCCCCACTCAAAGCATATACAAAATGCAACCAGTGGATGTATAAATAAGTGAAACAATAAATTGATGTTTTTTCCTCTCTCTAAAATCAATAATTTTTTAAAATGTTTTTAAATGCAGAGTAGGCTCTGTGACAAACCTTTCAGATCAACCTACTCTGATCCCCTGGGCACCAATCCCACATTCTCTTGCTTTGCCCACAAAATGTGTCTACTTCAGCCATGTGATAGGTAACTCAAGGGATAAAGTGGTTTCAGCTACCATCTCATCATGCTTCAGGATTTAATTGCCACCCACAAAGAAAGGATAAACAACTTTTACTATTTCAGAAGGAACAAAATTCTGCCATTGGGAACAAAGATTTGATATCATTACCCTTTGATTATTTTGGGACTATAACATCATTGGTGTATAAGGACTATCTTCAAATATTAGAAAGACTTGTTATAAAACATTCATATTCTACATAGTGCTAAGGAATAGACCAAAAAGATAAGTAAAAGCTTACAGAAAAATTTTAGCTTAAGAAAAAGCCTTTGGAGCTTTCAGAGCTAGTTCAAGCAAGACTATGCTCCATCAGTAAGTGATGACATTTCTGTCACTCTGGGGTGCACCAGTGATTTAACTAGTACTATATCAAAGTCCCAGACTCAAAAAATATTTAAGCCTGGAAAAGTCATCTCTCTCTAGTCACAGCCTCAGGTAGTTTTCTGTTTCATGCTTAGCTGGGCCACCATCTGGCCATACTCACAATCTAGAACTCCAGAGGTCAGTGCACAGCAGAACTATTTTTGGTTTCCAGGGGATCTATGCCCCATCTGGGCAGTAGTTAACACCAAAAGTATTTATGCTAATCTCTTCATATTTCCCTCTTAACAACTGAAAAATGTAGACAACGTGGTTTTCTGACAAGTGAAGGCAATTTTGCTGAATCACAGAAACTTTGTCATGGCTTAATGTTCTTCCTTCTACAGAGTCCTGATGTCTGATTCTTGTGATGGTTTCAATTTTTTTCTGTAGCTTTTTATTTAAAAATTTTATTGTTGTTCAAGTAGACTTTTCTGCATTTCCCCCCCACCACTCCCTCCCACCAGAGCCATCCCCACCTCCCTCCCCTGATTCCATCCCCTTGGTTATGTCCATGTGTCCTTTATAGCTGTTTCAGATAACCCCTTCCCTTTTTTTCCCCCATCGTCCCCTCCACCTCCTCTCTGGTCACTGTAATTTTTCCTAATTTCAATGTCCCTGGTTATATTTTGCTTGCTCATTTGTTTTCTTGATTAGGTTCCACTTAAAGGTGAGATCATATGGTATTTGTCTTTCATCATCTGTCTTATTTCTCGTAGCATAATGATCTACGGATCCATCGATATGTTGCAAAGGGCAAGAGCTCCATCTTTCTTTCTGCTGTGCAGTACTCCATAGTGTAAATATACAATATATATATTTTTAAGATTTTATTTATTTATTTTTAGAGAGGGAAGGGAGGGAGAAAGAGAGAGAGAGAGAAACATCAATGTGTGGTTGCTGGGGGCCGTGGCCTGCAACCCAGGCATGTGCCCTGACTGGGAATCAAACCTGCGATGCTTTGGTTTGCAGCCCATGCTCAATCCACTGAGCTATGTCAGCTAGGGCCAATATACAATAGATTTTTGATCCATTCATATACTGATAGGCAACTACATTGCTTCCAGCACTTGGCTATTGTAAATTGTGCTGCTATGAACATTGCAGTGAATCGGTTCTTTTGGATTGGTGTTTCAGGGTTCTTAGGATATAATCCCAGCAGTGCAATTGCTGGATCAACAGGCAGTTCCATTTTTAGTTTACTGAGGAAATTCCATACTGTTTTCCACAGTGGCTGCACCAATCTGCATTCCCACCAACAATGCACAAGGGTTCCCTTTTCTCCACAACTTTTTTTTTTAATTCTTTATTTTATTGATTATGCAACTACAGTTGGCCCATTTTCCCCCCTCACTCCCCTCCACCCTGCCCATCCCCTCCCACCCTCATTCCCCCCTTTAGTTCATGTCCATGTGTCATAAGTTCTCTAGTGTCTACATGTCCCATACTATTCCCACCCTCCCCCTGTCTATTTTCTCCCTACTGTCTATGCTACTTATTCTCTATATCTTTTCCCCCTTCCTTCCTCCTCCTACTTCCCTGTTGCTAACCCTCCATTTGATGACTTTTTTTTTACTGTTCATATTTTTAATCTTCTTTTTCTTA
>PVIA01011167.1:0-46595 GCA_004024845.1 Tonatia bakeri
GAAAGGCCCTACCCAGCAGAAGAGGTCTGGAACATAAAATGACTGATGGAGAGAGAATGGGGTGAGGTGAGAAGGGTGGGGAGATGAAGGGGTGAATGAGTGGGTAGATAGATAGATCGACTGATCCCAAGGAACAGTGCTGTAATTAGTGATGTGCAGACACATAGGAGTCAATAAACCAGCTTGAATATGAAAACTCCGGTCCCAGCTGCCTGGTCTGATGCTACCATGACCTTAATTGAACACCCCAGCCAAGGATTTTTTGGAATTCCTTCTCGATCCACAAAATGATGAGCAAAATAAAACAGTTGTCTTGTAGTAATCTGTTAGGCAGCAACTGATCACCAAAACAAGGAGGATTATTTTGTCATAAGTCCATATGTCTAGTAGAGACACTTTCCCTGCTCAACCCAGGTGCCACATGCACTGAGCACACTCTCTTACCAGCATCTGTGACTCAAGCTGCAGCACTAGAAACAGACTGGCTTTCAGCCCCCGACTCGTCAGCCACCTGGGCTCCCTTTGCCCAGCTGGGCAGAACATGACTGGTGCGGGGGCAACAGTGGCTTTTGCAAGATGCCAAACATAACAATAATGATTTTTTTAAACAGATGCAAATATTTAAGCCCTCTTTCCCTTTAGTAAGAGCCTCCTGCCCCACACTACAGATGGATCCTGTGAGTCCTCCAGCCCATTTATGGTGCTGATCTTAAATTACAGCATTTACCAGTATAACCTTCATTTATAAAGGTCACACTTGTAAAAGGAAAACAACAGTGACATTCATTCATGGCTTACAGTATGCCAGGCTGCTCATTCACTCACCACAGACATCTGAAGGAAGGAATTAAGATTATTCCTGAGAGGAAATGGAGGCACACTGAGCTTAAGTAAATTGTGTAAGGCTACACATGGTAAGCTGAGGCAGTAGACACCCAGAGAGTATTTTCCAAAACTCTCGTCGTCAGTGCCTCTAGGAATACAGAGATTGTGCATGGAATGCCAGATAACTAACCTTTGCTGAATTTATAAAAGATTAACGACTAGAATTGCTTGTTAAGTTTAAGCAATCAATTTTCATGGTGCCTTATTTATTAAACAGAAACTGACATGGGAAATATTTGTTTGGAACTCCAAAGTAATACAAAGTGTAATCAACTGTATCACGGGTAAGACAGAAGGTGCAGCCATTGCTGTTGGTATAGGCCAGGGTTTCTCAACAGGGGTCATTCTTGGCCCCCAGGGAACATATGCAAATGTCTAGGGAAACCTTGGGTCCTCATAACTGGGGTCAGGGTAGGGACCACTAGTGCATAGAAGTCCAGGATACCGCTACAAATCCTACATTGCACAGATGGCACCCCCACGGCAAAGAACTATCTGGCCCAAAATATCAACAATGCCAAAGCTGAGGAGCCCTGGTGTGGAAGGTAATCAGAGCTGCACCCTCTGCTCTGACAGTCCCTGTCCCTGTCCCTGGCCATCCTCACTCTGCTCTGAGCTCCTCTAAGACTGTATGTGTTGCACCCAAGCAATTAATCATAGAGTATGAGGAACGGTACTACCACCATCACCACTGATATTTCAGGAGCATAAGTCTTATCCTGTCAGCTAGAACATAAGCTTCTAGTGAGAGCTCAGGTCCCCTTTTTTCCCAGCAGAATGCAGGGCAGTCAGTACCTGATATCTATTTGTCAATGTGATTTACCTTATAATTTCTGTTTCTTTAAAACTAGAAATGAAAAGCTCAAAGCAATCCGGGTAATTGCTTCCTTCTAAAAACATGTCTTCATTAAATTTAGTCTTTTACCTCTTAAGGGTTTACAACACCATCCTTTCCCCCTCACCCTCCAGGGCATATGAAAAGCAAATATTCTCTAATTTTAAATTGCAAGGAGAGCTATCATGGGAAAAACACAAACTTGAATTAATAAAAATATAGTTACCAAAATTCCAACTGAATTATATTCACTGCATGGACAACCGGTAATTGATGCTTTTTTTTTAGCAATAATATTGACAAATCCAATAAATGCCATTAAATTCTACACTGTTCTTGGTCTCAGTTTGTCACAATATGCATTTATATAATTTCTTTCAAGTCCACTGCTTCTGTACTATTTGATCATCTCATTTTTTTCCACTTTCCTCTCCTCCTCCAACACTCAAGTTTATTCCAATTGATTATTGATCTGCCACATTCCTGGGTTAGCCCTACCACACCGAGTATTTGGAGGTGAGAATTACTAATTCCAAATTAGTAATTGAAATTCAGGTAACAGTGCGGGAGATATTGGTATTTTTTGCAAAAATCAATAAATAAGTAAATAGCTTATTGTTGGTGTCTGTGTTAGCTGTATACTAACAAAGAGAAAAGAAACAAAAAGCAATTGGTTCCTTTATTTGTGATACCACAGTTACAGTCTCCATATTTCATTCTCTTTCATATCTGATAGGACTCCACCAACAGACTTAAAAAAAGTGATTTGCAAACATGTTGGCTTTTAATTAATCATATAATTGAAAGAAAGGAAGAAATAGGAAAATGGAATTGGGAACAGAAGCTCAGTTCACATACAGAAGTGAATTATCCCCACATCCTGTCTGTGAAACGCGGCCAGATTGCACACGGGCTTCTTGCCACACATCTGCAGTGCACACCCCACATCACACATAATCCCCACCCATCCCAGCTCCACTGTAGCTGCCCAGGATTTGGGGCTCGGACGGGTCATGATTTCTGGTAGGTGTTGCGGCTGGAGGGTAAGCCTCAGCATATGAAACCTGCATCACTTTGAGGAGTTACACACCCATGAGCTCTTTTCCAAAAGATATCAGCAAAGTTGCTGGGGCAGTGGACACTTTCCTGGGGCTCAGAAGTCATGGTTCTGCCAGACACCATGGGAAGGATGCTGAGACTCAGTTCCACTCATTCTTTCCTGGTTTCCTCCTGCCGTTCCTCGCACAAAGATTGACATGATGCGTCCTTCATATCGATACCCATTGATACCAAACTCCCTGCTTGGAGTATCTGAATACCTGGTGCCGTCCAGATCCTTGACACAAAGCTCTTCACAGATCTACTGACTAGCCTACCTGCTTGGCCTCTCAGAACTCCAAACCCCAGCCCTGTCATCTGCTTTACCCAGGGACCATGAACTTCTACATATTTCACCCCAGAGCAGGAAACTCGTTCTTCCTTTACATTGAGAGTGAAGAAGTGGCTTCCTAATGAGCCAACAAACTAGTTCTATTCCCAGCCCTACCTGGTTCCACAGTTCTTTCTCTCTCTCTCTCTCTTTCTTAAATTAATTCATTCTCTCCCACCCTTTCACTTTTACTTGCTTTGTTTTCCTCCTCCTTCCCTTCTCCCATCAAGATTAAAAACTGCCTTTCTAGCCCTGGCTGGCATAGCTCAGTGGATTGAGTGCTGGCCTGCAAACCAAAGCATCGCAGGTTTGATTCCCAGTCAGGGCACATGCCTGGGTTGCAGGCCATGGCCCCAGCAACCACACATTGATGTTTCTCTCTCTCTCTCTCTCTCTTTCTCCCTCCCTTCCCTCTCTAAAAATAAATAAATAAATAAATAAAATCTTTAAAAAAAACCCTGCCTTTTTAAATACCCACTGGACAGCCAGTTGGATGCCTCACTATCATGAAAGGTCACTAGAGTCAAAGCAGAACTTCCTGCCTTTCCATCCCCTCAACTCACCCATGGGTCCAGCTGCTCACAGCCCCACTTGCCCTGCTCGCCCCAGCACCCCTGGGATCAAATGCACCATTTTCACAGCCCATGCTTAGACCCTTAAAGTATGACTAACACCACTCTTTTTGTTTGCCAGGGTTCATGTTCAGAGCTGGGATCCCCATGACCCCAAACCCTTACTCAGCAGCCATAGAAAGGATTTGGGGATTTCCATCTTTAAAAGTCTATGTAAGTGAATCTGATGACCTAATAGTGTCACTGTATTAAAGTCAGTAAGCCTCTAATCCAGCTACCATTTGTAACACTCTTTCTCCTGAAAAAGGCAGTGCATAGAAATAAACTTCCTTTTGTGAGCTGGGAATTTCTGGTTTGTAAACTTCATCTATTTTTCAGAACTACGTGAACAAAGAGAAAGATGAAAGACCAAATAATTCACATTGACTGTTTAAATGTATGGCTTGGTAGAATTTTATAATGATTCAGGTGGCATGTGGAAGTAATGGGGGTGGCAATGGAGGAAGCGCCGGGGTGGGGGTAATTTCTGTCCCTGACTATCCTGCTCTCCGATATTATTAGCAGAAGGCTAATAAGAGCACAGATGTGGCAGTCTGGAGGTCTGAGATCTAAATTGGAGTCCACCAAGGTCAGAGATGTGTGACATTGACAAGTTTTCTTCATATGCAAAATCAGGATAGAGATGGTGCCCACCAAGTAGGTGCCCTGATTAGATTCAGTGCATGCTGAGCTCTTAACACACACAGATGGGCATACATAACAATGTCCCCAGACTGGCTGTGACCACCATGACAAGATTCAGGAAAATGTAATGTTTTTTATATCGTTAAAAATCTCCAGAGAATTGCATGCACGTATCTGAAAGATCTGGCTGGAAATGATCGCATTCGTCCAAATATCACTGAATGCTTCCTGTGATTCTAGGTAGAATGAGCAGAAAATACAGTTTCTATTTGCCAAATAACAACTCTGATCAACCAGTGGAGCAAATAGATAATTACCATTTAAAGGGTATTTTAATGTGATGAATGATAATTAGGGATTTAAAAACCTCAAATGCTACCATGTTAATTTAAAAAGGGTATGTAACTGGGGCAAGGAAACAGATACTTATACCCCATATGAGGGAAGGAATAGAGTCTAAACATGGTGTTTATTTTAGAAGGTCAGGAAAAAGGTTATTATTGTATAAAGTGTATAATTTATATATTACATATATATCCATCTATAGGCTTATCATGTCTTAGAGGTTTGCCTAGGAGTCATATTGAGTATTTATACTCAGTTTGTGCACAGTTACAAACTGAAATTTATCAAAATCTAGAAAAATAGTTTGGTTTTTGAAATAGCTAAATGTGACCCATTTACACAGAAACTTCTTAGAATCAAGCTGCACATACATGAGACATTCTATAATTATACAACATACATGGCTATGAAAATGAAACCCTCTTTGCTGTTTTGGAAAAGAACTGTACTTTCCTCATATGTATTTATTTAACAATTAATATGCCTCTTCTGGCAGAATTCACTCCCACTTTGAATGTTATGAGAAAAAAACTAATAATTTAGGGCCTGAAATTTGACTCATGAGCTAATAAAAGAGTAAAACAATAACTGAAAGTTAAAGGATGATAACAAAGCTACAGCAAGACATTAAGTAATTTCACTAGAAATTTACATATGGGACATATGCCATGGACTCCAGAAGGCTTTGTTCAGACCGAATCACATTTTTCCCTCCCTTTCCCATTTATTTCAAGTGGATAACATCTTCTCAAGTTTACTGCTCCTGATTCATACATCTTCTTTTTGGTAGGAACACTTCCTGCATCCTTGACCATGGGAATGCATTTGAAATTATATATATTTACTCCAATCATGCTTCAAAATGACAAGAGCCAATTTAATTATCATTTCCCTGGGGAAAAAAAATCACCCATTAGTAGAACTATCCTGTTACTCATACATGTAAGGCTAATAAAAAAGCCATCATGTAAAAATCTCTGTTTACCAAGGTAAATCAATCACAAATTCTTTTCTGACTCAGGAACACATTTACATCTATGGTTACATGTATTCTCATTTTATACTCAGTTGCCAAAAGACACTGTATTATTGTGTGTTTGGTCAGATCTACTAATGCCTATTTTTTAATTTTACATTTCATAATTTTTGTGTTCAAGGTTAATTTAGCTACTTGTTTTTCTGTAATTATAAAAGGAAATCTACATTTTAGAAAGTCTAGGACCGAATATACACATAAAACATCACAGGGAAAGTAACCTGATCCAGATGTAATCACTCAAAATTTTTGAATTTCAGAATTAGCTTATGAAATAATACCTTTGTAAATTTTATAGTTTTAAATTTCAGAATTAGTGTGGAGGGTAACAATATTGGGCAAGGAGAGGTAATAGGGGGAGGGAAAGACAGTATTTTCTGTGTGTAAGACATCACTCTCCAATCCGTGTAGGCTCAAAAACTATGTAAAAGCACTGGCCACTCCTCAGGGAGCTTGACCTGAGTCGTGGCAGATGCTTCAGGATGCCGCTCCAGAAGACACCAGCAGGGAAGCAACACACGACGGGGGAAGAGCTAGGGGCGAGCTGAAGTTCAGAGCAGATGGCCAGCATCACTGCTGCTCCATCAGGAGAAAATTAAAGGCTGGGGAGAAGGATGAAAACCAAGGTACGTAGGGTTAACTCAGAAAATCTAATGAGAGCTGAATTTTAAAAGGGGACAAGTGTGACAATAAAATACACTTTTTCTGTACTCCATATCATCAGCTAAAACATTCCACAACAGGGTTGGGGGGAATACACTTACATGGTGCATACGCACACATACACAATTGAAGAATATATAGCTATGAAGTTAAGTGACCAACATGTCACCTATGTATTAAAAATTACATTGATGGTGTTATAAGGTGAATTGTGTCTCTCAAAACGAGATATGTTGACGTCCTAACCCTCAGTATTTCAGAAAGTGATCCTATTTGGAAATAAGGACTTTACCGAGGTAATCAAGATAAAGTGAGGTTTTCATGGTGAGCCCTACTCCAGTCGGACTGTGTCCTGGTAGAAAGCAGACACTTTCACACTGAGGGGACAAGCACAAAGAGAAGACAGTGTGAAGACACACAGGGAGAAGAAGGCCACTGACTCGCGTGGCACAGCTACCAGCCAGGAAAGGCCAGGGACTGCTGGCAAACGCCTGAAGCTGGAAGAGGCAGGAAGGACCCTCCCTGAGAGCCTCTGCTGAGAACTCGGCCCTGCCCACACCCAATTTCAGAGGTTTGACCTCCAGAAGGGGAGATGGGACTTTTCTGCGGTTTGTGACCACTCCGCTTTTTTCGCTCGGTCACAGCAGTCCTAAGAAACTAGCACAGATGGTTAGAATAACAGCATCACAATTAAATAGTTTTTTAAGTTTTTGAAAAATTCTTTCTTAAATAAATAAAATTGTAAAAATAATAAATACGTAGTTTAATTTCCTAGCATTGCACTGAATCCAGTTTCCTAAGACTATTAAACATACGGTCTGCTCTCTGTTTGTACAGAATTTTGAACAAGGGGTTTAAAGAAAAACATCTGGGATGAAGGTCCTTATCCAGGACTAATAGTAGTTGATATTTCTGCAGCTTTAACGTCCAGGGTGACATCCAAACACTTTAAAGGGCCTGCCTATTATATGATTCTCCAGTCGTTACAATGTTTTAGTAACAAACTCACAGACTTCAGCTCCGCCACTGTTGAATGGATGCCATGAGCCTAAGTAAATTCCTGCCTTACGGTGGTGTTAGGAGCCGGGGGTCTCTCCCGTTAGCCGTTCAAACAGGCTTTATAAAGCAAGCTCAGTCAACCAGCCATTAAAGGTAGAGTGAGCTAGACTGGCTGCACCCTCAGTATTGTTATTCAACACTAATCGAGAGCGTAACTGTTCCGAAGAAGGGGACATCCATAGAACCCACGCATGCAAATCTCAAACTCTTAAACAGAAAAGGGCCCTTAGAGATATTCTGCCCATTTGGTCTAATGCTACTGGGATGGAGGAAACTAAACTCCGGAAACAGGGGCAGGAGAGTTGGTGTAGAAAGAACCCACCAAGGATGGGGACAATTAAAATAACACCTGCCAGGAGTTGAGCTGGGGGACAGTCTAGGCAGAAGGCAGTAGGATCTGAGCAGGGCAAAGAGCAAGAAGAAACACGTGGGGGAGGTTTGGACTCGGGTGGAGAGCAGGCAAACAAGTCAGGAAGCAGGCCAGCTGGGAATGACCAAGGTCCATCTTGTCCTGGGGACTTTCTCGGAACTGACCTTGCTTTTTGCACAGCTTCCTACCACAGGTTGGGCACTGATTGGTGGAGTGGAGGGAGGGCCGTGAGGGCGAGACTGGGCTGAAGAGTGCTGCCAGTGACCCAGGTCAACCTCCGCAGGGTGGAGCTCAGCGGCCAACTTTAAGCATCCCTTTAGACACCGCCTTAGGCAGCGTGTTGTCATTTTTTTAACCCCTGTCATTTGAATAGGTTTGGGGAAGGAGGCCTTGATGTGGAGCACCTTTCTCTGCCCTCCTCATTAGAAACTACAAAAAGCCAAAGAATATTTACAAGAAAAGCCTGGCAGTGATTTCTTCGAATTGCACAGACAAGAGCGACACCTCAGGTTTCCTCCTTCCCTCATGGGACTGGACCATTAGAACCCTGCAGGGACTCAGCTCGAAGGAGAACCAGAATTTCCCCACATGGTCACCTAATGTGACTGGTAAGAAACTACAGTCCTGCCCCAACTTCCCACTCCCTTCCCTGGCATTTCCAGGATCCAGGGCTGTGAGCTCCGGTGGTGCAGCAGGCCCGCCTGGCTGTGAGCACCTGTGTGGTCCCTCAGGCAGCCACGTGCCAGGGTGTCACTGAGAGGGGCATTGGGACAAAAAGGTCTCCGACACTCTCAACCTCCTTCTACATCTGAAGGATGGGCACTCTGGAAAAGGGGCAAGTAGGCAGCTTGCAGCTCCCTCCTTGTACCACAGTCCACTGAAAATCCATTCCTTTCACCTCGCAAACAGGAAAGGCAGAATTTACATTTCTCTCCGTGCTCTCTGATGAGTCCCTGTTTGCTTATCTCTCGGCTTTTCTGCCAGAAAACATTTATCATCATCATAGTGTGACAAAGAAACAGACTCATGTTTCTCACCTGAGGGGAGATTTTTGCACCCCAAGGGACATTTGGCAATGTCTAAAGATGTTTTTCTTTTCTTTTTTTTTTATCCTCACCCAAGGACATTTTTTCATTGCTCTCAGAGAGAGATGAAGGGAGAAAGGGAGAGAGAGAAGCATCGACTGGTTGCCTCCTCCAGTACATGCCTGGACCGGTGATCTCATGTGCCTGGACCGGTGATCACATGTGCCTGAACTGGGGTTCAAACCTGCAACCCAAGGACATGCCCCAACTGTAAACTGAACCCATAAGCCTTTGGTTACAGGGCAATATTCCAACCAACTGAGCCACGCCAGCCAGGGCTGGAGACATTTTTGATGTTACAACTGGAGATCGAAGTGCTACCGGCATCTAGTGAATAGAGGTCTGAGCTGCTGCCTCGGTCCTGTGTCCTACAGAGTACAGGACAGCTCCGCCCACCCCAAAGATCTATCTGTCCTACCTGTCACTAGTGCTGAGGTTAAGAATACCTGAGATAGCGTAAAAAAGCTTGAAAAGTCATGAAGCAATAACACCAGGAAAAGCTTCAATAGGCAGGATCTATTCAAAACAAAAAAAGCATAAAGTCAGGAAGGTTTCCTTCTACATAGAAGCCTGAACTCTGCCTGCATTGGGCAGAACCAGGGCCTGTCCAAAGACACATGTATCTACCCAGAAGTGATTACAGACTTAATTGGAAAAAAGATCTGTTCAAATCCTATTGAGAATCTCAAGGTGAGATCATATTAGGTTATCCAGTAGACCCTAAGTCCAATGACAAGTGTCCTTAGGACAGAGACGTGAGGGAGGTTCGAGACACTCCAAGGCACAGGGAGGCCATCTGAAGAGAGCGGCAGAGACCGGAGTTACCGGAGTTATGCACTGACGACCGAACAAATGCCAGGCACCACCAGGTATGGGAGGAGAGGAAGGGGGCGCCCCTAGAACCTCTGCAGAGAGTTCAGATCCGCTGACTCAGTTTCAGACTGCTGGAATCCAGAATGGGAAAGAATAAAATTCTGTTGTTTTAGGCCACTAAATTTGCGGTTATGTGATAGCAACCCTAGGAAACTACACATCACCCAAAGGATAATATGTTCAGACTCAACTTGTATCCTTTCTAATGGAAACATCTGGTTTAAGTGTGACTTCCAAGTGAATTTTTCAAGATCTGTTTTTATAAGCCAAGTATGTTTCTTATGAACTAAATGGCTCCCTCCATCAATGGTAACATTTATTTTAAATAGAAGAAAATCACACTTGGTACATGCATTGGACCCAGCACTCCAAAAGCAGACTGTCTCTCAAAGGGCAGACAAATTTTAGGCAGCAAATATGTAAGTATCAGGAGTCTTAAAGTAAGTGTACACTGGCATTCAAATGTGTTTTTGAAAAGTTTTGAATGTCAGCAGGAGACAAAAGTACAATCATTTGAACCAAACCCTTAGGACTGTTTTTGTGACAAGTGATAAAAAGTCAACTCCAAGTAGTTTAAGCCAAAAAGGGGAGTTTTAAAATATTTTGCAACTGGAAAATACATGAGGAGAAGATCAGATTCAAGCACAGACTAGCTCAGGGATTCAAAGTATGCTATAAAAATTCAAGAGTGTTGATTCCTAGTTATGACGGCCTCTGTTGGGCCTTACTTGTGAACAGATACCACATGGTGACAAGATGGCTGCGGGTGACATCATCCCTCAGATTCAAAACTGCAAAGAAAAGAAATTAGCCTTATTTCTCTCAGTGCATATTTCAAAGTCCTGAAAGGCTACTAATTAGCTGCCTTGGATCACTCACAGAACCCTGACCAAGAAGATGGGTACTCTAATTAGGCTTCCCGGGGCACTGGCCTGCCTGCAAAATACAAGAAATAGAGGTCATGTGTTACTAGTTCCCTGAGGCTGCTGTAATAAAATTGTTATAAACTTGGTGAGTTAAATCAATACAATTGTATTCTCTGGTTTCCGGAGGCTAGAAGTCAGAAATCAATATCACCGGAACAAAATGAAGGTGTCGGCACAGACATGCTCCCTCCCAAGTCTCCAGGGGAGAACTCTTCCTCACCTCTTCCAGCTTCTGGTGGCTGCCGCATTCCTGGGCTTGTGGCTGCACCACCCGACCTCCAAGGTGAGCTTCTTCAAGTGTCTCCCTGCCCCATCTTCACATGGTTTTCTTCTCTGTATGTTTGTGTCAAAGCCCCCTCAGCCTCCATCTTGTGAGGACATTTGTGGTTGCATTTGGGGCTCACCCACATCATCCAAGATAACCTCCCATCTCAAGATTGTTGCCACATAAGGTGACATTCACAGGTTCCATGAAGTTAGGGCACGAATATTGTTTAGAGTGGGTACAAATTTTCAAAGTACTACATACACCATGTCACGGGCAATAGTGCCACAATCATGGAGAATAAGGTCCTGGTAGTGCCAGAAAGAAGTAAATGAGAAAGACAGTGATGAAGCTCCTTACAGGTTAAAGTGTGGCCTCTCTCAGTCGACCCTGCTGCTGGTGACCCTCTACGTACAATGCAATCAGTACACATTGGAACCACTATGTAAGCCCACCTAAATTTCATACCTGCATTACCCATGCAGTGGAACTCAGAAACTGAAGTGAGGGAAGGGTATATTTCATTTCATGCTCATTTTCATGCTCACGTTCATTCATGCTCAGGACCCTGGCTCACCCACGGCTGTGTCTAGGAGCAGATTTGCCATGATTGTCAAGGTGGATGCCAGATCTGAGGCATCAAAGCTGCCAAGACTTTAACATCAGCCACCTCTAGACAAAGTCAATGCTTTAGAAATTCAGACAGAACTCGCTGCTCTGAAGTTGAGAAGTCTCAAGTTCAAATATTATCCCAGCAGGGAAACGGGTTAATAGTGAAAAAGAATATATGTATCCATCCTTTCAGCAATTCTTCCCTGACTTCTACTAAGCCCAAGCTGAGAAGATAGAGGGAACCCTCAACAAACTCTAATTATTATATGGCAAAAAGTTCTGAAGCCATGTTTTAAAATTTGGACCTTTTTTTTTCTTCATGAATCTATTTAAATTGATTAGGCTTTGCTGATACTAAAAATAATGCAGATGATTTAGTAATTCATAATAAAGTATAAAAATGAAAGTTCATACCGCCCACCACATGGAGATGACCATTGGCTAACTTCCTTACTTCAAATACTAGATTTAACTTAATTATTCAAAAAGGAGAACTTGAGGTCAAATTGAAGGACTGCCTGAGATTCATATTTCTTTTTTTTGAAATTCACATTTCTTCATCAGATAATATAAACCCCTAAAATGTCCCTAAAATTTACCAATAAGTAATAAAAAAATTTTAAACTTGTAGAAGATGAGGTCATTAATGTTGTTATTTATTTTTTAACAAAATTTTTTTTTTATAAAACAAGGTTTTATTTTCAGGTAGCAAAACTTAGATCAGCTGTTTAAGAAGAATCAGAAGAAACCAACCAAAATCCTTGACATTCACAAAGTTTAATAAATCTTTTATAAAATATTTCAAAAAAAATATTGAAGTCTAAACTTTCTTTGAGCATAATTCTCAAAGAAATAGAGAAAGGATGAGTATTAATCCAGCAAAAATCACATTCATAAAAGACAAATCACTTGATGGGAAAAAAATAAATATCATTAAAAATTGATTACATAACAAACTATAATGAATCCTGAGAAATTATACAAATAAATACTGCAGTCTTTATATTCCACCAAAATTTGATGTTTTACTTTCTTATACTCAAAACTATCACAAGTTTGTTTTATATTTGGAGCACCATTTTCTCATATGATTATTATTTATTATCTTAGTTTTCATATTGAATTTCTACTTTTTCTTTTGATAACTAAGATTAGGATTAAGGTATTAATCTTCACATAATTAAGTACTTTCCAGTTGTTAGCTTTGTGTGTTGGATAAAAATACCCATTTTCTTCTTAAAAGTTGAAAACTTTTTAAAAAGTCTTGAAAAACTTATGAAAAACTTCTAATTTCCTTTTGCATCATCTCTGATGAACTGTATATATGGGACTTCATATACATATTTCTATGAATTCTTTCTCTTTTTTTGTTTCTATCACATCCTTCACAGGCTTTAACAGAGTATCACCTTCATATTGTTCCTTAAGTTAAATATTCACTTAACTTACAAAGAAATCTGCAGGACTTAACGCAAAAGACTGAAGCGAGCCCTCCATGTTGTGGCACGTATTTATCTGTTCAAAGCAGGAACTTCCACCTCTTTGACTCACCAATTGTGGAATTTACCTCCAAATCTCTAAACAATGTGGTTTTGATGCTGTTTCATGTTTTTTTTTCCCAGTTAAAAGTATCACTTACTGGCTTTTGTCTAACTATCCTTCTACCACACTAATACCTAGACATGCATTCTTTGGTCTCCACTTTCTCAAAACTGATTTACCATAATTTTGCTTGGATATTCAGGGTTTACATATTTGTGACTATGTCAATACTATTCACAAATGCACCTTGAAATAAGATGCGTTTCTCAAAACAATTTTGTTTTTCTTGGAATTAATGATGGTCTTGTCTTAGTACGTTCAGGTCACTATAACAAAATACCACAAGCTGCATGGCCTATAAAGAACAGAGAATTCTCACAGTCATGGAAGCTTGCAAGTCCAAGATCAAGATGCTGGCAAATTTGGTGTGTAGTGGGGGCCAGTTCCTGGTTCACAGGTACTGGTCTTTTTGTTGTGACCACACATGGTAGAAGGGGTAAGGGATCTCTCTGGGGCCTCTCTTATAAGGGTACTAATCTGGTTCACCTCCTAAAGATCTTACCTTTAAACACATCACAATAAGGTTTAAGTTCTAGTATAAAAATGGGGGGGCGGGGTGATGCAAACATTCAGTCTCTAGCAAGACTCTCATTTGTTTTCCTATTGCCTTATTGCTAATATGTCCCCTAATACCCAACTATAAGTTTCCGTTTTCTCCAAATACACTCGGATACCTCAAGTATTCCATTAGTGTTATCTCCCTAGAAAGACAGCTCCTGAGGCCCACAGCATGACTCCACAATTATCACCTGTAGCTCTCATCCTGGGCATATTTTTCTTCTTCCTTCTTGTGCTGGAGCCTCTAATTAAAACCTAGTGTACTAATCACATACTGTTCACATATATTCCTTCATTTTCCATCATTTTCTATCACTTAGTCTTCATTGAAATTTCTGAGAGACTCAAATTTATTTTTTAATTTTCTGCTGACATTGACATTTTTACAATCACATATTTTAACAATAATCTATCCAGGGCTTTTTTATTTTTCCTGTTTCAGAAGACATTAATGATAACGTCCTGTCCCTATGTCCTCCAGGTTTCTCATTCAATTTGTTTCACTACCATTTTTCATAAAGGGAACCATAAACCAGAGCTGGGTACGTGAATTGCTTGGTAACTAGTAGTCATCGATGCCTGTTGCTCCGGATGTGACTCTCTGTAGTGCACTGACTACTATGTCCATACCCTCAAGGTTCTAGTTGTAGGCTGGTCAGACACCCCCCAAAAACTGTACTCTAAAAGGGTATGTAAAATACAGGTAAGCAGAAACACGACACACTAGAGGAGAGGAGCTGGGATCTCACTACATAGACTTACATCCCTGTTTTTTGTTTTTTAATGGGAATTCTAATCTAGTTGTGGGCACTCAGCCCAGTGTGCCTCCAGGTTTTACATACGCCAAAATTAAAACTCTATTTTCTCTCAGGATGACATAGGAGCAGCTCTGATGCAGAACAAAGTGAGGGAGAAGTTCTGAGTATCCAAGTATCCACCTCTCTTCCATTGCCTCCTGGTTTCTGTAGTTGCTGTTGGAAAACCAGCTGTAAATCTTATTTTTACTACAACAAAGTTTATGTGGTTTTCTTTTTCTCCCCACCCTGGCTTTTTGTGAAGACATTTCACTTTGTCATTGGTTTTTGACAATTTGGTTGTAATGCATATAGATGTGATTTTATATGATCATTTTGGGGAGTTTCTGAAATTCTTAAGGTGATGACTGACGTCTTTCATTGTTTTTGAAAGTCTCATCAATGACCACTATGAATACAGCCACTGCTTTGTTCTTTCTCTTCTCCTTTTGATACTCAAATTTTATGTGAGACACAGTTTTGAGTGTGTTTTTTTATCTCTTACTGATAACATTTGTTCCCCTAATTCCTCTCTGTACATCAGTTCAGATATTTCCCAGCAGGCTCTCTTCCAGTTTACTATGCTAACTAGATCATCTTTGGGTTTAATTCAATTGCTTATTTTTATTTAATATATATGTCATAAGGTCTTGCCCTTTTTACATGTCCAGATTATGTTATTGCATGCTGAACTGTGGATAAAAGAACTGTAGAGACACCAAATTTTGCAACTTCCACCAAAAGGTCTTCCTTCAGAAAGTTGCTTTGTGCCTCTGTTGAGCAGATTTGGAAGTGGATGGGAGAGCTGAAGGCAGGCACTGAGCTGAGTTGGGGCTGAGGTGCACTCTGGAGAGATTCAATTCGACTTCTACATTATCTTTGCTTCTAGGACATATCTTCCAGGGTTTTCAACCAGAAACTTGGTGGGTATTTAGCTCATTAGTCCTTTAAGACTGTGGGAGATCGATTCTACTCTGTATAAGCTTAGATCTTTAGCTGCATGACCCACACATCATCAAAGTTTGGAAAACATCTCCAGGAGGAAGACTGGCCATGTGTTTGAAGCCAATTAAATCTCTAATTTGTGACTAGACCTTTGCAGGACTGCCAAAATACCTGCTTGTTTCTCTCTCTCTGAGAAGCCCCACCACTGGAGGCTCAGCATCCAGCTAAAGCCAAACAGTTTCATCTTCTCTCTCATTTTCCTTGTTCTTGTGAGCTAACGGCATTTAAACATTGCCTTTTGGCCTCAAAAAGTGTCAAGAAAAACCTCAGGTAATCAGGAGTATGTGTTCAGTCTTTAACTGAAAACCCACAATATTTTCTTAAAACATTGAATATAATATTTGGAATTTCTTTATTCCTTGAAATATTACTGTTTCATCTAAAGTAATTAGTTTTGTACTGTACTCCTTGAATATTACTGTTTCATCTGAAGTCATTGGGTTTGGTTCTTATTTAGCTCTTACCCCATGTTTTGGATTGTGAGGATTTTTTTTTCTGTTTTTGTATATTTTCAAATTCTCAAATAAAGGGTATTTTCTGTCCTTAAAAAAAAAGTCTTCAAATTGGGGTATATATACAATTCCATATCTAGGATTCATAGTGTTTTTCTTTTTATATATCTTTAGTGACATTTAAAATGATATGTTTTTGATACATGTAGAATCTGTTTTTGAAATTCTCTTCACCTTCTTGAACCAGAAACTAATGGCTATACTTTAAGACCATTTTTTATTTCAAAGTTCTGTTATTCATATGATTAAAAATTTTACATCAAAAACTTTGAAAGGTCTTTGGACTACAATTAGGAACACAATTTCACACCCAGTACTATTTTCTTTTCAAATAGACTACTTCCAATGTTTATATTTCAGTGGGCAACTTGTCTCTGTACTTTCTAGAGAGAATGTAAACAATAAATTGAGCATCCCTAAAAATTAAAAATGAAGGTGACTTCAAGAATTAAATTATTCCATGAATCCATATAAAATCACAGCGGAGATTATACCCTATCGTTTGAATGAGGCTGGCTCCAAGACCTCTAAGAACTGATACAAACGGATTAAACACTGTGGTATAACGAAGAAGTAATAATGCGTAAACTCTGGAAGGTTAGCTGAAGAGAACAGCAAAAGGAAAGTTGATGGACATATATACACTAAACCAGGGAAGTGCCCATCACCCACAGTTATTCTATCCAATTCCGTCACAGTTACTGAATAAAGTCAGGATGATAAATGGCTCATGTGTTAGAGAATTATCAAATCAAGAGTATCAATCCATTAATTCCAGAGAATGGTAGGCCAATGTGACACATTTTTTTCATTTCTATTTCTCCCTTGCCATTCATTTTCACTTGGCCCCTAGGTAATTGGGAGACTTCAGCTTCCAGAATACATAATCTCTTACCCAAACAAGAAATCCATTACTTATATTTGAAACAAAGGGCTTTCCTGGTACGTTGGTTTATCTATCTGTGTCAGCATTTTGGAAGAGGCACACAAATAAGGAAAATGAAAGCAGGGCAGAGAATTCTAAGCATGCCCATCATTCAACAGTTATGTCAGGTTCTGGGGCCACTTTTGAAATAGAAGTAGAAATGCATTTTAGATAAATGAAATGGACTCCTCTATTTATCTAGCAGCCTGAGATTGTCAGACAGTGTTTGCTACTGTCTTACAGAAATTTCCTGGCCTCGTTTCATAAAACCAAATGACACACATGACTAAGAAAAATATTTCTGCATCTTCAATTTAGTTTTTAAGGCTGCAAATGAAGCATGAATTCAGAAATGGATAGGTAGAATTATTAAAAACTAAGGTTTGTACAACACAACAAAATGCATTCAATAATCAAGCTTGTATTACATTTGTTTTCAAAGACATAAAAACATTTCACTTCTTCAGTGCTTGGGCATAGTCCAGGCCCAGAACATCAGGACAAGGCTAAGTAAAATACGAGGGAATGCACACTGTAATGGGCGTTCTGGTGCCCTCCCCAGCTCTCCTTACAGAAGGATGAGCTTTCCCATCATTGTTGGTTCATAGCGGCTCAAGGCTGCCCCTCCTCTGGAGAACTGCTCTTGGCTGGTCAGGAGATTATGTCACCATACCCTCCAAACTCTAAAATCTTTAGCTAAATACTGAAGGATAAGGGAAGAGTTGGGTATAAATCATCCCCTTGCCTCAAAGGGGACCAACTGAGATTCCATTCACACTCCAGAGTGCCCTTGGCATCAGGCTGACACTGGATTCCTGCTGAGAGCAAGCCTTTGCTTCCTTCCTTCTTCCCTCCTTCCCTCCCTCTGCTACACCCCTCACTCCTCACCTGCTGAGAACATGCTCTCCATAAAGCACAAAGACAGGAATCCCTGTCTCAGACTTACAGGAAACTTGACCTAAAACCCAGATATAAATTGCATGGTAAATTAGCAATTATATTAATTGTGAGCTAGCCATCAACTGTAAGTGACATGGCAGTCACTAGCAATGAGCATCACAAAACAGCATTCTGGTTGGTGATTAGAGGCTCTCCTTGGGAGTCCCACATAACCAGGTCCAAAGCCTAGCTCTACCACACACCAGGTGGGTGATCTTGGGGAAATCACAGAAACTTTCCAAGCTTCAACTCCTCCTCCATAAAATACTGAAAATAACACCTACCCCTTAGTGCTGCTGAGAAAAGAAAAATAAAATGATGCATAGAAGAGCTGAGTACAGAGTAGAAGGACAGCAAATTCTGTCTGCTATTAGCGTTGTTGAGTCATCATTATCTTATGACAAATTAGGTCATTAAAGTGACATCAAATGAGCATAATGCCAACTTTCCAATTATAGGGTAAATTTTTCTTAAGGAAGAAGAATCCAGGGGCATTTAAGCAATGACAGAAGAAAGAGGAAAGGGAAAGATGGCGCACAGTAAGATTTTAATGCTGAAAGGGTCCTCAGGGATAACTCCGGACTCTCCTCTCCAAAACACATCATGGAGAAAATTGAGGTCCAAAGAGGTTAAGTGGTTTGTTCAAAGTATCCCCACTTTGTTATTTACAGAAATGTTGGAGGCATGAATAAATCTGTTTGTGTGTGGTAGGAAATTAGAGTGGCTGGAATGGCGGGGTGTGGGGAGCCTGGGGAGAAGACAGGGAACAGTTAAGTGCATCCATAGGGGCTAGTCTTGTTTTTCCTAATGCTGTCTGGGACGAAATGCTAATGCCTGCCAATATCTAAGTGGCCAAACTTTTTGCCTTTTGCTGGGTACACAGAAAAACTATAATTCCCAGCCCCCTTGCACGTGTTTGAGGCCATGTGACTAAGTTATGGCCCCTGGAATTTGGGGAGAAGGGGGAGGCGCCCCTCCCGGGAGTGGGCCATAGAGAGCTCCTCTGCAGGATCCTCAGCTTCTCCACCTGTGCTGCCCCTATGGTGTGGGCTGAGGATGGAGGAACCATGAAGAAGAGCATCCTGGATCCCTGGATGGCATCATGGAACAGAGCCCAGACCCTCCACACTAGACTCTCCCAAAACTGAGGACCAAGGCTTTGTCTGCATGGTCAGCCACTGAGAGCACAGGGCTCTGGTAACAGCAGTTAACTCAACTTGATGAATGCTCTCTGATACTAGTAAAATCTTAGTCCTCCTCTATATAAACTATACCTAAGGAACTTTAAACCCTCCAAGAAGTTAAGAGTAATGGAAAGTAGGTGTGTTTGACTAAATGGGTAGATAAAACAGCTCTTGACAGGGAATTTTCACTGAGGGAGTGAATGTTAGAAATAAGAATCTGGGGACAAATCATTCCACTATCTTAGGATTCCAACCCATGGGCCGTGGCCTAGTGTAGACCATGAAATCATTGCACGGGGAGTCAAAATGAACGCATCAACCCGACATGGTCTGAGAAAAGCAAAACCAAAAACAAAGAATCACACTGCAGTAATACTGAGTTCACTCCTCCATCCAGGAAACACTCCCTGAGAACCTGCGGGCAGTAGGTACCATGACAGATAATACACTCGTTCTTAAAGGAGCAAAAAGGAAATATTCCAGGCTTTGTGCGTCAGTCTCTGTTACAACTGGTCAGCCCTGCTGATGCAGAAGTCACAGCCCACACTACAGGAATGGATGAGTCTGTGTCCCAGTAAATGTTATTAACTATGGTCAACAGAAGGCAACATGCAAATGGAAGAGCATGGCTGGGTTTCAGTAAAATTTAACTGAGATGCACACCTGAGTTTGCAGACCCTTAAATGGTTTTAATAAAGATTACCTCTAAGATCCCTTCTACTTCTACACTATGAGTTTAAGAATATATTTGATAAAGACAGAAAATAAATAAATTTATAATCATGGTTTTTGAGGACTACAGGAAGACCAGTCTCCTCTTGTCCAATATAAATATAAAACTTGATTTTAAATGAATTAATGTGATTATCTGACTTAAATAGTTATTCTAAATTATTAGTTAATACATGATCATTTAAATTTTACAGATAAATTCCAACAAAGGCGAATAATATCGTATTGTTACAACCCATTAAAGAGAGTATTAGTATTATAAATTGACTCAATTTATTTTAAATTTAATTTCATATTAATAAAAGCAAGAAATTTAAACCCAAGTTTCCCAGCAGCTTCTTTAGAAATTGCCACTAAGGTTTTATACACTCATTTGGTTAAATATATGAATAAATCTAAAGAGGAAAATTCCCTAAGCACATGAAATATCTTATACATTTAATCAAGTAATAGGAAAAGTGGCTTCTTCAAATATATGGAAGCTGAGGTTGCAATCACCTCCCATGGAGTTGCTGCACCTTGACACTTCACATTCACATTCAGTGGAGCATGGGGGCCTTCCCCGTGCACTTCAGGATTGTTAGCAGTGCCCCCTACACCCTTGTCCCTGCCCATCAGATGCCAGCAGCAGCCTGCCCTGCCTGTGGGGACAACCAGATGTTTCCCGTGTGCTGAACAGCCCCTAGTTGAAAAACACTAGTTTAGAAATTGAAACTCAATTCCCCAAACCCAAATGTACAGGAAACAAAGTTAACACCTATCTTAACTTTCCAGAGACTTCTGATATTGACCAGGTAGCCAGAGATGTAACAGTTTTCAATTTAGAAGTAGTGGAGAGGCAGGTGGCAAATTGGAACACAGGCTTCAATTTTTATGCTTACCCTTGCAGTCGTAAGTGAGAAACAGGCTGTGAATTCCTTTTCCCTCAGTAACAAAACAATATAAAATGGATTTTGAGCTATTTCCCCAAAGAACGTTAGAAAGATAGTGAGGTTAAATGAGCTGCAGTCCCTCTGCGTTCTTAGGAGGCTGTTCAAGGAGCGTGTTTGTCGGGCCATCCAGGGTACAATCCCAGATGGGCAAATGCGAATGAGTCTGGAGACCAGCTGTATTTTTTATATTTTTCCAAAAGCTTTGTTCTTGCAAAATAACCACTGCGATCACGGCAAGGAGGAAAGTGATACTGAAGAGCTGCATGTGTTATTATGACAGGCAGGAGAGACACACACTGGTAAACTGCCACGTCCTCTATCACAATGCCTGAAGATGACTGGTTTTCAAGACGTAATGGCCACATTTCAGCACGCGCTGAGATGTGAGGGAATTTATCACAGCCTCCGAGTGGAAAGATACCTTATAAATGATAGCACATTAATATTTGATTCTCTAGTTAGTGATGCAATCCAGGTTTTATTTCTGTAAATTAAAAGCAACTCTTGGTCTTTCACTTAATATGTTGAAGTATGGCTGCTGAAAAAATGAAAAGCATAGTACATATTCCACTGATAGCCATTTTACCTTGTGATATATTTATATGTGAATATTCTTGTGTGATGCCTAGAGATCTAACTCAAATGGATGCTTACTCAGAGCAGCAGAGCAATCGTGTATGAACCGAGTCCTCGCTCAGATCTTCACTGCCTTGGCAACTCCACTGGCGAGGTCTCAGCTCTACTAGGGAGGCAAAGACCACAACACTTCTGATTTGGGTTCTGTTGACGACATCTGGCTTGCAGTGAGTTTTCCCATTCTGGAACCACCCCACAGAAGCCCACAGGTCTCATCAGAGCCCTGACTCCCACTGTCACGCCAGCAGCTAACCTCCCATCCTTCCCTCACCGCTCTGGCAGAAATAGGAGCTGGAACCCCCTCTTCTGCCCTCACTAAACAACAGGTTTGGGGATAACCAAGTCACCGTGTGGGGACCACCTTGACCTGAGGACAGGGAAAGGGAAGAGACGCACTAAGAGGTGCGAGCCATGGCTAAGAACCACGTTGGCCACTTGACGTGAACAGCACGATGAATGTGGAGGACACTGACGGGGTGGAAGGCCTCTGGAATTGTGTGGAAATCACTAAACTGAGTTTTAAAACAACTTTATTCAACACCTGCCTTCTCAGGACTGATCCTAAAACAATGTCAAGATGGGAGAAGAACTGGGGGAAGAGGGAAAGTGCAGAGCAGTACTGAACAGACAGGAGAGTGGGATCAGACTCAGGGATTACCTGTTGCTCTAGAATCAACCTTTGGGGTGCGAGTGTGCACAGTAGGGTGCTTATTGCAGCAAGTATTTCTCATTGCTCTAGTATCTGGGCTGCATTCCTTTCCTTTCCTTCATGTTAGGGACACAAATGTGAAGTTTACCCCCACTCAGCTCATGGTAAGTTAAAAAAAGATTTCAAAAAAAGTGAATGTGTTACTAAATATCAAGGGATGAAAAGGTTCACAGACATTTGTTTTGAGTCTACCACCTGCCAAGTAAACTAATCTAATGCTCTGCTCTAATCTAATATTGAAGAGACAAAGAGAACTACAGGGCTCCTCACAGCACGCACTGCAAATTTCCATGTGAGGCAATAGGTTCTAGTCAGAAATAGAGGCTCTGAGGCTATAAAATGCATCAGAGGGTCATCAGCCCAAAGGGACTCAGGATTGCTTACAAAGAAGAGATGGCTAAAGTCAGACTCGGGAGGGGCCATCTTTTTCTGGACTGAGAAGATGATGGAGTAAAAGTGTTTCTGGGAGAGAGGACAGCCAGAGCAAACTCTTAAAGCTGGGCAATAACCTCCCATTTGGGAAGCTCTAAGCAGCTTACAGACAAGGTGGAAGAGTCCCAAGGTGGTGGGGGTAATGGGGCAATGTAAGAGACAGGGTCAGTGTAAGCTGCCACCAGGAAGTGGACCCTGTTGTTGGGAAGAGAGGGGGCAAGATCAAATACAACTTGTCCGGCAGTAAAAAAATACCTATTGTGGACTCTCAATTCTGATGCTCTCCATTTTTTGCACATTGCTCATTCTCGCTGGACTCAGTTTCTTCATTTTCTCATATTTAAAAAAATGTTCTATCGTTGGAAAGACAGGGAAGGAGAACAGTATTAGCCTGAGATATCCAAATCAATCCAGATGCTCCGTGGCAGACAATAACACTTCTATAGCATAACTGAAGGTGTCCAAGACATGCATGCTTCTGTCACCCATGATCTAGAACTCCACTGTCCAGCCGGGTCAGGCTCAGCCACACTCAGCTTTCAAGTGCTGCCTAGTCTGAATAGGAGTATGTTCTGAGAGTAAACACACTCCAGAGTTTAAAGACTTCATACAAAAAAAGGAACATAATATCTCAATTTCTTACAATGTAATGGGGTGCATGTTGGAATGATGGTTTTGCTATAATGAGGTAGGTAAAACATATTATTAAAAAATAATTTCTTCTGTACCTTTGTACTTGTTTCAATGTGACTACCACCAGATAATCTTAAATTACCAAGGAGGCTCATTATGTTCTGAACAGAGCTGTTTCTAACACCAATACGGCCCATTCTGCATCAGTGTGCTTCCTCTTTTTTCCAGCCTTGGAAATAGTCTTGTAAATTAAAATAAAATATTCACAGAAATCAATAGGGTTTTGGTGCAGAAACTTTATCAGAGACGTGTAAAAAAAAAAAAAGTCTGATGGGAAGAACTGCCAGCTTTCTTTCTCTCCACAATGAGTAAACAGTAGGCTACCAAGCACCGTACACAACCAAGAATGTGTGAGGAGACTTGCTCCTTTTACACCAATGTGACGAGGGCTGTACAATGCCATCTGATATTAGGACTCTGTTGTCAAGGCCACCATTCAGAAGGCCCCTGTCTTCTTGCTCGGCTCTGTGTTACAGACTGCAGTCTCTCAGTGGGACAAGAGGCTGATGGTTGTCCCATACTTCACTAACAGTTCAATTCCACCAATAACCTAATCCTGACTTCCACCACAGCAGTCATGACCATGGGAAACAAGGATGAGAAACGCCACCTCCCTTCCCGCACAATAATATTACACATGGGCTCATGACCAATGCATCTCCCAAGTTTTTGTATCTGTTTATTTTGAAGTAACACCAAGGAAAGCTGCAAGAAAAGAGCAATGGGCTCTCAGAAACCATTCACCCATACTTTTAGATTTTCCGTACTAACTTCTTTTATTTTTCAGTTATAGTTTACATTTCAATGTTATTTTGAATCAGTCCCTATTAACTTTTAATCACATTTGCATTATTATTCTTTCTACATGACTGTATGTGTATTACATGTATACAGTATCACACGCACATATTGTAGTTTTTCAAATCATTTCAGAATAAGTTGCAGAAATGATACTCTTTACCCTGACTTATCTTGGTATGTTTTTTTCCAAAGAACAAGAACATTCTCCTATATAACCGTATTATAGGTATAAAAATCAGCAAATCAATATTAATATATTTCTACTCTTTTATCTATAGACCTTAAAATTTTGCCAGTTGTCCCAATATAGCACATACACTCTTTTTTCTGTTCCAAGATGCAAGTGTTTCATTAGATACTCATGCCTATTTTTCCTCTTCTTTGATTAAATACATCTTGATTCTTTTTATATCTTTTTTTTTAAGATTTTATTTATTTATTTTTAGAGAGGGAAGGGAGGGATGGAGAGAGAGAGAAACATCAATGTGCGGTTGCTGGGGGCCACAGCCTGCAACCTAGGCATGTGCCCTGACTGGGAATCGAACCTGCGATGCCTGGTTCGCAGCCCGCGCTCAATCCACTGAGCTACGCCAGCCAGGGCGTGATTCTTTTTATATCTTTAATGACTTGGTGATTTTTGAAAATTAGAAGCAAGTTTTTTATAGAATGCCCCTCATTTTTGGTTTGTGTGCTAGTTTCTCATGGTGAACTTGGTTATAATTTTGGCTGGAATACTACGGAAATCTTCCTGCATCCTTCTCAGCACATTGAATCAGGAGGCTTCCACTAGCTCTCCGTGCCGTTGCCAGTGACGGTACATTCAATTAAGTGGTTATAGGGAAACCGACCGGGTTTTTTCACTATCAAGTCACAAGTTTCCCTCTTATAATTAATAAGTATTTTATAGGTAAATACTTATTAAAGTACTTACTTATATAAGTATAATACTTATCTAAGTATTACTTAAATGAGTATTTTTACTTATTAAAGTATTTACTTCTAGGTAAATCTGAGAATACATAGGTCACCATGAAACTCTCACCCATAAATTTCAGCATTGATTTTGGCATTTTGCAGTAAGGAAGACCAGTCCCTTGTGCCTCAATTGTTTGTTCATTTTTTGTTAGTATATACTCACAAATTCTTAGTTTATTCAATGTGTTATAATCTGATCCCATCATGATTTACTTTAATAATCAAACTGTCCCAGGTTTCTTCAGTGTGCCCCTCTCGAGTTGGCTCTTACCTGCTTTTTCCATGCCCTCATTGTTCTGTGAACACTTCCTCAGTTTGGGAAACAACAAACTTTTCCAGGCTGAGCTGGCACTTTTATTACTCCGGCCCTAGAATCAGCTACTTTTATAAGAAGGCTTGGTTTATGTGAGTGAAGAATGAAATTTAGAAAGCTAATACTGTGTATTAAACATACTCATAGCTACTTTCTAGACCCTCTAAACCAAGAGAGCTAGGAAATCAATGAATGTGCTTGTACATGCACATACCTATATTCTACTTTTTTAACACGTACAATATGCCAGATAATATATTATATCGTGAGAATCACAGTGAGCATAATACAGCATTCCTATCTATTGAAAGGCCTATATTCTTTTATGAAATGTTCTTTAAAAATCAGAATTTTAAAGTGATATTTTGGTTAAATTGCTGATCATTCTGAGTCATTATTACTACATTAAAATTTTACCAACCAATCAATTCATTTAAAGACTTTAGTTATATACTAAATTGCAGTGGAAAGACAATTCATTGTCCAGTGTGATGAAACAATTTGGATAATAATGTATTATTTATTATTATTAGTCCATTTTAAAAGCATAAGCAATTACCATTTGTTCAGGAAGCACTGTGCCTTATTTCTTGTGCAGGCCTTACTGTATTTATTTTATCAGTGACGCTCTGGAAAAGAGAGTGCTTTGTGGCCACTTCACAAATGAAGAAACCCAGCAGCGCTGGAAGTCATGGAGCTAGACCACCAAGTCTACAATCTTCAAAGACCCTGCTTTTTACCAATACTAGCTTTGCTTGTGGGACTGGCTTATTTTAAGGCCCTGGTGAATAAAAGATCTAATATGAAGCTCTAGCTCCAAAGTTTTCAGAATGTTCATAAACACTAGCATCACGGAAGAAAATAATATAAAGTCTCTCATCACTTCTTAGAACTCAAGCACATGAGGGTGGCATTAAAAGTGACTGAAGAACATTTTCCAAGTGATACAGCCCCAGGATTCTGGCATGTGTGACTGGGAACTCTAGAACCTTGGTGAAGGAGATATTTTTGCTGTAACCCTCTCCTTCTCCAAGGGCACCCTGGTTATCAGACCCTTCCAAAAGACTAGAGGGCAATGTGGGCCTTTATGTTTCAGATCCACCAGAAAACAAAATAAATACTCCATTCACACATGAGAGTACCAGGCTCCTTCTCCAAACAATAAACACAGACATAAGTTAATTGCATTTTTCCCTATCATCACTTTTATTCTTTGCTGTATATGGTTTTTAACACATATATTTATATTTACCTAATTATAAATTATAAACAATGACTTTCTAGGGGGTTGATGTTTAGAAGAATATGATAGCTAACAGCATCAAGCTAAAGAATCAATGATTATTCTAACCGGGGCAGAAAAGGATGCTCCCAGACATTGAGGAAATGTCCTTTGAATTATCATCACTTGCAGAAGAGAAAGTCAGATGAGGCCCATGAAAGGAATTGGGGCGGCACAGCGGGAGAAAAGGGCCAACAATTCTCCCAACAATGAATGTAAGCAGGTGGATGACTCATCTCAGGCAGGGCAGCCAAGAGTCCTGAGGCCTGACCTGCTGATGCAATGAATCCCTGGAGCAGCCTAATTAGTACCTTTACATGCATCCATCTTCATCCCCTCAAACAGTGAGCTAATTCGAATGGAAAATGAAAGCTTCAGAAAAATAAATTGCACCTACCTGGATCAGAGACAAATCCTCAAGCTGCAACCTGAAGAGGTAGTTTCTACAAAATACAAAAAGAGAGCAGGTTTACTTTTAATAGATCCAAAAAACTACAGTTCATACAAATCATGAGAACAAAGGGAAAAAAAAAAACAATGACTTTTGGCTCCAAAGCATCCTCCTGCTAAGACTGTGTGTAGCGCAATTTTCCTGGGACCTCGGAGTTCAAAAGGGCATTTGATAATTCAACAGACACACATCTCAGATGGGTGACAAAGTTAAGGAACAAGGTTTGTGTGTGTGTGTGTGCATGTATGCGAGACTCAAGTCTATATTATTCATTGGCTCTCTTGATCTACGTGAATGGACAAAAGGACATGGGTATTCTATTCTGAAAGTACATTTAAGTAAGATGATATAAAACCATTCTTCATGTGTCATTGTTACAGGTCACCTACATCCACCCAGTTTTATAATTAAAACATGTCCAGGTTTTGAATTCAACAATGGTCTAAGTATGAGAGTGCTCTGTCTGGTTAGATAGATTTGGTGTATCATAAGTTTAAAAGCAGGATCTTGGTCTGCCATCAAGGGCTTGAAAGAGTCAGCCCTGCCTATGTGTCCAAATGTGAAAGGAAATCAGAGGGAAAGAAACTATCAGCTTTCAACAGTGAAGGAAAAGAACAGAACAGTGCAATATACAACTGAGGTCAGTAGAGCACCGGGAGAAAAAGCCATAGGTATCAGCCACACGAGGCTTTGGACCTTATTACCATGGCTTTTAGAAAGAACAGATGAGCCTCCCTCATGTGAGATGCTTTGGCTTCTAACTCAAATTGAGAAGGAACTTCATGCAGATGAGAAACGGAGCACAGAAGCAGAAGGCAGGGAAAACTGGCAAATAGCAATGGAAAGCAGACCTTAAGTAAGGATGCAGGACAGTGGGAAGGAGTCCCTATGAAGCTGAGGCTACGTTATAAGGGGCTGGTCCAAGGTTATCTTTAAAAAAAATAGAAAATTATCCAGCACCTAAGAAACAAAGTAGATCACTTTAGCTATATGGGGAGGTAAGTAGATGTCAGAAGCGGAGGCTGTCCCAGTAGAAGTAATAAGTGACTGTCAAGTGAGGCCAAGGGCATAGGGTGGAGGATGAAGAGACATGCCTCTGGTGTGCACGGGCCTGGGGAGAACAAAGCAACAGGGCAGCTGACACCCAGCAGCACAAGTGCACGCACCCACTGCTGGAGGAAGAAACAGGACTCAGCTCCCTTTCCCGGTGGTCTCGTGCATCTCAAGGACCAACCTGGGGTACTCAGACTTCTCACAATTTGTCTCCCACCATGGGGGCACTGCCATCCGGCACTCAGTGAAAACTGCCTCCCCCAACCACTGTAATAGTTTCTTTAAAACGTTCTTTGTGTCCCTGCAAATCAATCTCTGAAAATAGCCCCAGAAACATGGCTGGCACATGGCACCTCACCACACACCCATCCGAGTAAAACTTCCCCTCTCTTTATTACAGTTGAGGCCCAGCCCGCAATGAAGAACCAGAGGCCTTCAGGGAGGGAGCAGAGTCTATTTTTATTTAGTCGGGCACCATGCAGAGGCAAGGTTTCCAACAGAAACATCTTCCTGAGAGGGAAGCACGTGAACTCAGTATAAGTACAGAAGGTCGGGGGTCCATCGCCCAGTAAGCTCCCCTGGAGGTTAGCCTGCATTTGAAGAGTTGCCAAGATCTCACCTGATGTAAAAATAGAGGCCAGCAGGGGTCCCCTAAGAGGAATTAGAAACCTGTGCACACACACTGAGATAAGTCTTTCAGGTGAGGAGCACACAAGTGGCTCCAGAAGCAATTGGCAATTGGCACACAAGGCAGGCCCGTGGCTCCTGACCCTCGGGCGAATTTTATAAGTGGCCTCCTAGCTGTAGAAAGCTGCCAGTGGTCACTGCCCCTCTGTTACAGGACACAGGATTGCCTAGTGTTTCAGATTATTTGGCAAAAGTCAAAGCTCTATCACTATACAAGCTCAGGAAGAAAGCTTCAGCATTCTATGCCTCAGTCTTCTCATCTGTGGAATGGAGGGAAGTCATAACTGCCTCCTGAGGTGGTTATAAGGTTTAATCCCTCCCCCCACCAAAAAAAAAAAAACCCTACTAAGATCCCTGTCTCTGACACATTGTAAAAATGCAATCAATACAGCTACTACTAGACAGTTTATAAGAAATACTAAAATTTCCAGACATGATGAAATTCTCAGTATTTTCTCCATGACTGGATTTTTAGGGAAAAAAAGACAACATTGTTTTTATTATCTTGATTCTGGAACCCTGTTATCATGCTCTTTCCAACTCGCTGGCTCTGTAAATATTTTTGATTTTTAAAACGTGCTCATATTTTTTAGTCAATAAATTACCTGAGGGCTTTGATGATATTACACGGCCATCCTGTGCCTGCCCCACTCCACCCACCACACACACCCTCACCTACACATGTATACATGTGCATCCCACACTAGAGTATCTAGCACTAGGAACTTTCGAGAAAGGCAGCTCCCATATGCAAAGGAAGAGCTGAAAGTGCTTTCACAGCATTGAGGTAAGAGGATGGTGGTGTCCCTGATGTTCTGCAGAGCTCTGGGTGGGACCACTGAAGAGAAGCATTCAAAGTCCTCTCTACTTGGGGAGAGGCTTGGAGGAGGTATAGAGATCATTCTCTGAAACCCCTGGGTCCAGATTTCAGGTGTTTTCTGTAGGGTAAGTACTATACACTGAATATTTGAGTTTTCCCAAAATTCATGTTAAAAATCCTAACTGCCAAAGGTGATGCTATTGGGAGGTGGGGCCTTTGAGAGGTGTTTTGATCCCTCATGAATGGGATTATTACCCTCATAAAAGAGGCTCCAGAAAGATCCCTAGGCCCCTTCCACCATATGAGGACACAAAGCTAGAGGCTGGCCATCTGCAACCCAGAAGAAGGCCCTCACCAGAACCCAGCCACTCTGCCACCCTGACCTGGGACTTTTAGCTTCCAGACCTATGAGAAGGTGCCTATTGTTTATAAGCTACCCAAGTCTGCAGCATTTTGTTACTGCAGCCCAAATGGACTAAGATAGGAAGACACTGATTTTTGATGACAAACATGCCACATCTCATCTCCCAAGCAATTTTAACTCTGCTGACAATTCTTTCCCTGCCTTCCAGGCCCCAATTGTCTGTAAAAGGTACCACCACCCCTCCCTACCAGCCGTCACCAGTGGATTTTAACTGTTTACTCTGCATTCACCAAACACCTGAAAAAGCATCAGCAACCACTCAGTATGGTAGAGGTGTTGAATAGGTGGATGGGAGGGGCAGAGAGGAGGAGCACGCTTCCTACAAAAAATAGCACAGTAATTATCAGATATTATCACCGCCGCCGCCACCTCCACCGCCATCTTAATGAAGAAGAGCACCAAAGATAAGAACTGTTTCTTTGGTATACTTGGGGTTACAAGATGCAAGTTGTTGACTTTTTTTAACCCACCTATGATTTTTTTATCTAATAATAGATAATAATAATAATTTTATCTAATAAAAATCATAGTTTTATCTAATATTATCTATTATCTATTATCTATTATCTATTATCTATAGATAATATCTATTATCTATTATCTATAGATAATATTATCTATTATCTAAAAATTATCTAATAATTTTATCTAATAAAAATCATAGAATCCAAGAATTCTAGAGCTGGATTGTCATTAGGATTCCAGGGGGTATATGCCGCTCAATCTGTAGGTAGAGAAACTTTTTCAAATTAAGATGTGCAGTGTGATTTATCCAAGATTACTAGGATTCAGAGAAAATCCTAGGATTAGAAACCAGCCTCCCCCAACATTAGTGTCCCCTGTCTACTGTGTTACATGGCTTTACCAATCAGGCACCCAATGCCCCCTTCCTAATTTCACTGGCACTAAACACACACACACACACACACAGCAACAGTTCTTCCAGTACAGTTATTCCATGCCATCATTGTCCAGTCACATTTACAAATCATTTTGGGATGATCCATGGTTTAGCACTGTCGATGACAAGTTTTTGATTCTAGGTAACTGATTCCGACCTCCGGGACTGTGATATGACTGTCACACGCATGTGTCTGCCCATTATGAGAGCACGTTCACCCTGCCGGTCTGGCTGATGAGACGGTACTTCCTTTCTCCCTCCGATTTCTCACAAATTCTTCCTGAAACTGATTTATTTTAAGAATGCTCAAGTTTCTTCACTTATGAAATGAGAAACTATGTAATCTGTCTGCATAGTTAAATAACACAAATTTCTACAAAACGTAGACCATTTTAGATATATGAAATGACCAACACAGTTTGAGGAACACGTGGCCATCTCATGAAAGACTTCAAGAGATTTATCATGATATTTTTCTTTTTTTTTTTTTAAGATTTTATTTATTTATTTTTAGAGAGGGAAGGAAGGGATGGAGAGAAAGAGAGAGAAACATCAATGTGCAGTTGCTGGGGGTCACGGCCTGCAACCCAGGCATGTGCCCTGACTGGGAATCGAACCTGCGATGCCTGGTTCGCAGCCCTCGCTCAATCCACTGAGCTACACCAGCCAGGTGATATTTTTCAATAAATTCCTGAAAATATACTTTTCAAGCATATTTTTTTAGTTTTTGCCAATGAATAACACATTTCAAATAATCTGAAATGTCAGCATATAAAATATAATTCTTTATTAATAAAATTTTATCAATAAGTACTTACCTATAATATGTTCATCATAAAGTCAATTGACTATGCAGATTTGAAAATTTTGAAATTGGAATTATCAGATCTGCAAGCTTGCATAAACTCAACAAAGATCCAAGGTCTATTTTTATGTCAGTTGGTTCATTACAGTTTTGTTGCTCTTTTTTTATTTGTTTGATTTCAGAGACAAAAAAATTGGTAGATGTTTTCAAGTATTTGTTTAATACATGACTGTGGTCTGCACAAACCCCAAGGAAACCACTGAATGACCTGCTGGACTTTCCCATATTAGAAATGTGCAATATGATACATTTCAGTATTCACTTTATCTATCGTGATTTTCAGCGATTTAAAAAATATTATAAAAGATGGAGTAAAAATAAAATATTTGTGGAATTTCCTAATCTCCTCATTGGAACCTAAGAATCTGACAAAACACAGTGTTGATTCTACTATTCTCAAACCTCTTCCTCAAACTATTTGGTTCCAAGTACAACTCCAAGTGCATTTTTGCTGGTGGAAAAATTCTAATCCAGCTAGCAAGATGAGGGACCTGAAATCTCCCCATACAACTTGATCCATTGTAGTTTAGGTCAATGACCTCCGGAGTTAAGGTTATAAAAAAACAAAGAAAATCTTCTAAAGGGAATAAAAAATCGACATAACCAGATGTGGGGGCACTTCCACACTAAAGTAGGGTCTATGGCCATCCCCTGCAAGTGGCTGCTGTCTAGGGCATTATAAAAGAGACAACCTCTTTATCTCGTGATTGTGGGCTCACAGAGGAGGGAAAACCCTGCATGTGAGGTTCAAAGGAAAGGCTACCAACCTTTCCAATGTGAAGAAGTAATGCTTCTGACTCCCTGCCAACAAGGAATGCTAACCAAACGTCTCATACCAGGTCAGTTTCTCCAGCAGGGCAATGCTTTGAGCAACCCGAAGCACTCCAGTGGTCTCATTAATCTTCAGAACACCCCTAGGGGTAGATAGGTAGTAAAGAGGAGTATTACCATTGTTTAGGGACAAAGGCAGTGGTGCACAAGCGCAGTAGTTGTACAGCTCAGGGGATCTGCTCTCTGCTTCCATGTCCCCTCCCATTACAGAAGTACAAAGAAACAGTTTACCAAGTTCTCAAGGCTCACTTTAATGGCTACAGTAAATAAAAGTATGAGCTTTTCTTTCCCTGGCACAGACCTAGTTTTTTTTTCAATATTCTCAAATAAAATTTGACATTGCCCATTCAAATGTAATAACCATATTACTTTTTGGAGTGCTAATATATGAGTAATTCGCAGATCCAGCAGACTGAATAATTCAGACCGCAGAGCCATTACATTTGGCAGACACAAACTGACAGTTCTGAAGCGCACTCATCCCTCACCCGCTAGACATCTGAGTGCACTTCCTCCCTCTTCCCCGGAGTTTGTTTCTTACTGACTGTAGGTCTGAATAACTCATCCCTGTGTCCCATCACATCCCCCAGAGGCCTATTAGCAACAAGTCACTAAGCACAACAATATATTCTCTGAGGGAGCGGTATGGACTTTAATAGACGAAGTCCATTTGTATCCTCATGTAAAGTAATAAAATTCAGCTGGCATTAAAGAAAAGGTTGAGCCATCACGAGCATATTAACTAAATGACTCATTTTATCTAGAGACACTATAAAACTTAACTCTGACCTCCATTAATTATGAAAGACACAGGTGTTTTAAAAACGACATTCTCTTAGAATAACTCAATCGGTCTCTGATGAATATAGCTATAAAATCAAAGAAAAAATTCCAAGTTCTTATTGAACAGGTAGGTTAGAGGCTTTCTTAAGGAAAAGGAGCAGACGACCAAATAATTAAGACAGATACACATTTTGCACAAAGAGAAAATGAAGACAGAAAGCAAGTAAATCTCTAAGAAAATGTTTTAAACAATGATGATGTGAACTCATGTCAAAGTTCAGGCCACGGAGGACCATGAAACAGCCTGAAGACAAACGCACACTGTGTAAAAACCGCGACCATCGGGGTAAATCTGAGAGCGACACCAAATGGAAAGCTGCTGTCGCGTGTACCCGCCTCTGTCAGCGCCGCCTTCTGCACTTCTTTTCACCCCAGACTCTACCTTAAACATTCCTGATATCCCACCGACACAGAATTTGAAGCAGTGACATTTAGCATGATACCCAAATTTTCAATGGATTGACAGACTTGAAGATGAAAATATAAGCTTTTAACTTTGCAGCTAATGGAAAGTATTATAGTAACTATAACCCTTAAAACACAATATGATTTTATAAAAATTAATTGTTTAAATGTAAACATGTAATATATTAATCATATGTGTAGCTTTAAAGAACATAAAGATTTACCCTGGCTGGTGTGAGTCAGTGGATTGAGTCCCAGCCTGTGAAGCAAAGGGTAGCTGGTTCGATTCCCAGTCAGGACACATGCCTGAACTGTGGGCCAGGTCCCCAGTAGGGGGTGCGTGAGAGGCAGCCACACACTGATGTTTCTCTCTCTCCTTTTCTCCCTTACTTTCCCTCTAAAAATAAATAACCAAATATATTTAAATAAATAAACAAAATCTTTTTTTAAAAAAGAACAGAAAGATTTAATCCCATCATGTAATCAACTTTCATGCACCTATCTATAATTGCTATTCCTAAGACTTTCATTATGCTGGTTGACTCCAAACAACTTCCAGAAGCCTTTGATTTTTCTGTGGGCATAAACATTTCCAAAATTATCTCCTCTATGTATGTTTTCCACAGTTTGGGGGAGCTTAATTAAATTTTAAAGTTACCAAACTATTCCAAATATATATCAAAATATTTAAATAGTTGTGTTTCATTTAGATCAAAGCTCTGAATGCTGATTTTTTTCCCTTTGCTAATATACTTTTAAATATGGAGAGAAATGTATAATATGGACATGTTACAAGCTACCTCCTTAGTTCAACTTTTTTGAACTCTCTCCCAAAATAATAAATATATATACTAAGTGCTATAAAATCTTTAAAATAATTTTGATTTTATTATTGTTGTTTTTACCATATGTGTTCAGTAATCCCTCTCCCAGAATCGTATTGGCTCATTTCATTCTTTGTCTCATTCCCAAAAAGCCTATTTCAAATCTTTCATAAGTCCTGGTTATTAGAAATAAGTTTCAGTGAATACATCAAAACCAAGATCAAACAGTCTTAATAGCACTCTGGTATGTTTCAATACCAAGATTAAAATTCACAGAATACACAGATAGCCTCTTGGTCTTTGGCAAGTAGAATGAAATAACAAAGATGAATTTTTGGTGGCATGCTGCGATTAAGACCAACGCTGTTAGCAAATTTTAGACATATAAAATCAGAAAAACCTTTTCCCATAAGTATATTTATGGGCAAAGTTATTAATCAATATTGTTAACCACACTGATAATTTAAGTGTCACTATGCTCTAAATACTACTTGCAAATCTCTAAGTGCTTTGAGGATTACAGATGGTGACTTATTGCTCTAAATTTAACTGGTGACTTCTGCTTTTTTGTATGTCCATTGGGTATTCAATTTGTTCCTTTCCATTTTTCAGTTAATAGAGATAATTTTTCATTTAAAAAAAAAAACAAGAGAAGTTCCGTATAATTCTTTTAACTTCTGTTTCCCTAGAAATACTCACTGCTTAAATTATCACCATTTGCAATTATTTTTCTGGGTTTTCTTCAGAACTAGCGAATCTAAGAGTTTCTTTTAAGTGTTTCTTCAAATAATCAAAGAATTACAGCTCACCTCTCCCATGCTCATACCCCTGCTAATGCCATCATGGGCCAAACTTCCAAACCTCACTGATTCAGTCAAATCTTCCCTTTGGCTTTGCCCTCAGCCCTGCATTCTATTTGCCACCAATCACTGTCAAAACCAGCTCTGAAATAGGTCTCAAATCTGACTTCTCTCCATTTCCACTATCACTGACTAAGTTCAAGTTCTCTCTACTGTCACCTGATCCACAGCCCCCTCCACTGCTGTCCCTACCTCCAAATTCTCCAAACTCTAGCACATTCTGCACGTAATATGTCAAAAGCACCTTCCTAATGTAAATCTGGGTATGCAATAGGTAGGCTTAGACGTCTCCTGAGCAACTAATGACCCTGGGAGAGGTTCACACATTTGCCAGGCCAGCCCATCATCAAGAGCTTGTTAGAGAAAGCAGGCTGACACCTCTGGGGGATGGGTTGGGAGGATGGCAAGGGGTTGGTATGGAGCAAAAAAGAAAAAAGGAGAAAGAACTCGTGAGTACAAAGAACAGTATGGTGATTGTGGAAGGGAAGGGGGATGGATGGAGGTGCAAGAGGGCACGGGGTAAGGAAAAATACAATAAAATTTAAAAAAGGAAAAATAAATAAATGAAAACAGAAACCAAAAAGAGCTTGTGAAAACAAAGATTCCAACATTACTGCCAGAAAGTCTAATTCGAATGATCTGAAGAGAAGCCTGGGCATCTGCTTTCTTGAAAGGCCTGTCAGAAGGGCCTCAACGATTGCTGGAATCGAAATCACGAGTCTGGAGGGAAAGTCTAAGGCCCTCCATAACCTGACCTCACCTAAAGTTCTGGCCTCACCTACAACAAGTTCCCTCTCAGCCACCAATAGGTTCAGTCAAATCACATCATGATCAGGTATTTCCATGTGGTGTGGTCCTTCTGGCAGGGAAACATTTCCAGATTTCTAACACATCTCCCTGGCCCGACTGGTAGAGCCCTTCTGAGTGTACCTTCTTCACCCCCAAGGACCTTCATGCTCTTTTACTCTCGATGTTTCCAGGGCCCATAACTCAGGCCTCCCTGGGAGGATTTAATTGCTTGTGCTGACCCCCTCGAGAGTCCTGGAGTCAGCAAGCATTTTCTTTTAAGGGTCTGAGAGCAAAGACTTCACTTTGTGATCTCATTGGCAAGACTCAGTCGTGCAGCTAAAGCACTAAGGCAGCCATAGGTAATATATAAATAAATGGGTGTGGCTGTGTTCCAATAAAACTTTATTTACAAAAATGGGAGGCCAACTTGGGCCTTTGCTTGACAACCCTTACACTAGGCTATAAAGTTTTCATCTTTGTTTTCCCAATGCCTAAGATACTTCCTGACATAAAGTAGGCTCAATAAATATTTGATGAATGAAGAGTCGTGAAAGAGTAACAACCGAACTAATAAATTCTGATGAGCCCCATGTGGGACCAGCAAGGAAAAAAGCTCTCAGCACTCAAATACTGTATCACACACACACACTCAAAGTAAAGAGGCTGGTTCATTTTCATCACACTCCTTTGTTGGCTCATTCTTGTTATTTGGAAAACAGAAGACTATATATATAACTAAATAAATAACTACACTGCTAGGTTTATCAGCTTTCCTGCTCAAGCAGGGAAGAAATTGCAGAGATGATTTTGTTTTTCACAACAGCCAAAGGAACACATGGTTAGAAGTCCTTCCCACAAGAGTGTCTGTAGCCCACATGTTTGTTAAAAGCTCACACCCCAGAACCCCCTTCCAGCCACTGAACCAAAGGGGATGGGAGTAGAGAGCAGAAAAAGCTGAATTTTGAATGAACGCTCCTGGTGATAGCTAGGTACACTGATGTTTGGCAAATATTGCACAAAATTTAACAAAGCCAGCAGACAAAGAGCAGACTTTTTAACACAGATTAAGTTAATTAATCAAATAGGCAAATTGCACAAAATTTAACAAAGTCAACAGACAAAGAACAGCCTTTTTAAATACAGATTAGGTCAATTAATCAAATAGGCATATTAGAAGAAAGAGGAGAATCTTAAGAGAAACACACATGTATGAATCGAGTGCCAACATGGAGAAGGACAGAGAAGAAAATATTTAAACCATAAAGTATAGGTTTAAAACAACTCCAGGTGGGTAGGGGTGAAAATGAAGAGCAAGAATGAAAAGCACCGCCCTTCCTTTCATCACCAGCTGCCTTTCCTAATCTGTAATTAATGTAAATACAATATAAACATCACCATTACCTGGGATTTCTTTGCACAATGGGGTTCTGCTGCTTTTTGGATTCACTCCTAATTGCTGATTTCATTCCACACAGTGGGAGTTACCTTTAATGCACAAACTTGACTAAAATATAGACCTTGGAAAACAGAAGTTGTGGCTACTAGAGGCAGAAATCTCATAGAAATCTCCAGTTTCCTTTTAATTACATGCCACTTCCAACAGATTAGTTCTAAAGTAAAACTTTAAAATGAAAATAGGAATTATAACCACAAAAAGGAGAAAATTATATTAGTCAACTTTTTAAAATGACTTTTCTATGAATCTAAAATTTAGCTTCCTTTGTTTAGAACCAGTGACACAATCATTTTGGAAAAAAGGAAATCATTCCAATTAAACAGAAGCCTGCCCATTCATTTCATGTGATCTTCTGGGAATAGATGCTTTGAATACTCAAAGCAAATGCAGTCCCAACACAACAGAAGTAATTTATCTTTCCTTTTTATCTTTAGTTTTATAGATTTAAACCATGAGCAAAACAAATGATTCAAAAAATACACTAACATTTGTCAAAACGAGTTTATCACTGTCAGGAACACCAAGCTCTGCCTCAGAAGCACTCAGGTTTTAGTCTTAGGTTTTGGTAATAAGCATACCGACTATAAAGCCATACTATGTGTTGTACAAACATGTGTAGAGAAATACCTTCCTATGAATGGGCACAATTTGTTCATTATAATGGCAAGCTCCATGCAAGGCACACAGCGAGCTGGTGCTCACTTCAGGTCATGTGTGCCAGGAAACTCAGGCATCCCCATGACCCTAATTCTTGATACCCTTATAATGTTCCCATTTTGTGATGCAATTTTAATAGAATTAAAATTTAAAATTTCCAAGGACAAAAATCGTTACATTTGTTGTCAAATACAATGCTTCCCTGACCCAAATACTGAGTCCATGGGCTTCCATTCCACCACTTTCATCGTGAGCAAGTGGCCAGGCCTCCTGGGCTCACAGGGGGATCGTGTGAGAGCCCACGGGGGAATGTTCTCACTGTGCTCTTCAATTTAGGTGCTTCCATGACACTGACCTTGTCAGAGAAGGGTGAGATCATCAGAAATCAAGTTATAGGAAGAAAAGAACTGAAAAATCAGAAAACAAAAAACAAAGCTGAAGTCAACTCCTCTTACGTTTGATGAGAATCTCTTTTCCTTGATGATGTATATAGCTTTATGCTTTATAAAAACATGTTTAATTTGTAAATGCACTGCACTGGGTGCAGACCAAATGAGGCACAATTTGGACTAATATTTAAAGTTAGCACAGAATCACTTGTCATCCTTACAATGAACCGGACGCGTTAAAGACCATCAGATTCATTTGGAGAATTAAAATGTAATCACACTTCCTTACATGTGTTGTCACAACCCTAAATGCAGGAAACTTACACTTGTTCCTACTTTGTGATTATTACTATTATTACATTCATAATTACCTATTCAAATATCTCTAAACCACAAATATTATTTCATTCTGGGATAGATTATATATTATATTATACTATATTATATATACATATATAGTGAGAACTGCTTTAAGTAGGTTTTTGGACAAAAATATGAAAATCATTCATAAAATATTATCCCAATAGTATAAACCAATAGAAATCAACTACTGTAGGGAAAAAACTAAAAAGGTTAACTGTAATTATTTCTTTTTTTAAAATATATTATATTGATTATGCTATTACAATTGTCCCATTTTCCCCCTTCATTCCCGTCCACCCTGCATACCCTCTCCTACCCACATTCCTCCCCTTTAGTTCATGTCCATGTGTCATAAGTTCTTTAGCTTCTACATTTCCCATACTATTCTTACCCTCCCCCTGTCTATTTTCTACCTACCATCTATGCTACTTATTCTCTGTACCTTTTCCCCCTCTCTCCTCCTCCCACTCCCCTGTTGCTTACCCTCCATGTGATCTCCATTTCTGTGGTTCTGCTCCTGTTCTAGTTGTTTGCTTAGTTAGTTTTTGTTTTTGTTTTAGGTGTCGTTGTTAATAATTCTGAGTTTGCTGTCATTTTACTATACATGTTTTTTATCTTCTTTTTCTTAGATAAGCCCCTTTAACATTTCATAAAATAAGGGCTTGGTGATGATGAACTCTTTTAACTTGACCTTATCTGAGAAGCACTTTTTCTGCCCTTTCATTCTAAATGAAAGCTTTGCTGGGTAGAGTAATCCTGGATGTAGGTCCTTGCCTTTTGTGGCTTAGAATCCTTCTTTCCAGCCCCTTCTTGCCTGAGAGGTCTCTTTTGAGAGATCAGCTGACAGTCTGATGGGAACTCCTTTGTAGGTTACTGTCTCCTTATCTCTTGCTGCTTCTAGGATTCTCTCCTTCATTTTTACCTTGACTAATGTAATTATAATGTGCCTTGGTGTGTTTCTCCTTGGGTTCAACTTGTTTGGGACTCTCTGAGCTTCCTGGACTTCCTGGAAGTCTCTTTCCTTTGCCAGATTGGGGAGGTTCTCCTTTATTATTTGTTCAAATAACTTTTCCACTTGTTGCTCTTTCTCTTCCCCTTCTGGTACCCCTATAATTCAGATGTTGGAATGTTTAAAGATGTCCTGGAGGTTCCTAAGCTTCTCCTCATTTTTTTGAATTCTTATTTCTTCATTCTTTTCTGTTTGTTTCTTTCTTCCTTCTGGTCCACTCCATTGATTTGAGTCCCAGTTTTCTTCCCACCACTATTGGTTCCCTATGCAATTTCCTTCATTTCACTTAGCCATAGCCTTCATTTTTTCATCTAATTTGTGACCGAATTCAACCAATTCTGTGAGCATCCTGGTCACCAGTGCTTTGAACTGCGCATCTGATAGGTTGGCTATCTCTTCATCGCTTAGTTGTATTTGCTCTGGATCTTTGATCTGTTCTTCTGTTTGAGCCTTTTTTTTTTTTGTCTTGACAGTGCCTGTTGTGTATGAGGGGTGGAGCCTTAGGTGTTCACCAGAGCAGGGCAACCCAGTCACTGGATTGTGACACTATATGTGGGGGAGGGGTCTAAGAGGGAACAATGGTGCTTGCTCTGCTCTCTGTCAGATTTCAGTCCCTTCTGGCACTTCCCCCAAGCAAACTGGGCCTTTCTGGTGCTAATTCCCATGTGGGTGAGATTGTGTACATTCTAGGACCCCATTGGTCTCTCCAATGAACTCTCCAGCGAGGCGGGGAGTTTCTCCCTGTGCCTCAACCCCACAGGTGTTTTCAATCAGTGCCCCGAGGCTCTATTTCCCGACATTAGGACCCTGGGACTGCTGGGTCAGCCAGCTGCCTTGCATGCTGTGCTTCGCTTCACAGTGGCTGCCTCGCTGGGTCTGCCCGTTGCCACCCTGCGCCCGGGATCTGCCTGCTGTGGTCTTGTGCACCCAGGATGCCTTATGTGCCTGGTGCCACCGCTTTTTGTGCCTCGACACCTCTCCACCTGGTTGCCCTACTCCGCCCTTCCTACCGGTCTGCATGAATGTGTCTATATTAACTCCTTGGTTGTCGGACTTCCATACAGTTCAATTTTCTGTCAATTCTGGCTGTTATTTTGTTTCTAAATTGTTGTCCTTATTTTGGTTATGCGAGGAGGCACAGTGTGTCTACCTACGCCTCCATCTTGACCGGAAGTCCTGTAAGTACTTCTGAATTGTCTTTTTTCTTTATGCTTTACTGTATTTTCCATATTTTCTAGAATGACAATGTCTGAGTCTCATCACTGAAAACACCCACTAACATTATTAATTTTTTTAAAGAGGCTTGGGTGAAACAGAATATGAATGTCAATGCTTTTAAAATATTATGAAAGATAATATGCTCCTTGAAAACTGGAAATTTAGGGCTTCATCCAGAAAATATATGAATTTAGACACAGGGACCTTCTGGCATGACACAACCCTGATTGCCCGTGGAAGTTTTACTTTTGTAGCACAATGAACTTCTTTTTTGCAAAGAGCACAAGGAATTTTGAACTGAATTCAATTTTGGTAATACATAAAGTATCACTGGTATAAAGTGAAACCATCTAGTAAACGACTTTACAATGCCTACTGCTAATATGAAAAAAAAAAGACTCTTCGTATTTTTGTACGAATCATATATTTAAACCACTCCAGATTTCTAAAATATACCTGCTATCTAAATCTCTTTTGCTAGGTTGAGCCCTCCTAAACAGGAATCTGAGGGCTGGGCTATTTTTAAAGTTTTATAATGGTCTCACAGTCCTTCTCAAACATTCTAAGCCTAATCCCACCAAGTTTTCCTGGTAAATTTCCTATTCTTACTCAGTGATATCTGCTGAAATATATATGCACATGTATGCCAAAACTCACACGCACAGAGCTCCCTACCACTGTGGGCTTACTTACTGAGTGCCTGTTACTGTGATAATCACTTTTCAGGGATTAGTTCATTTAATCCTCACAACAGCTGAAAGGAATAGAAATAATTATATCACTTTTAAAGATGAGAAAGTTAGACTGAAAAGGGCTCAAGGTCATGCAGCTAAGCAAATCCATCTACCTTTTCGTTTATTGAGTGTCTACAATGTACCACGCACTAAACTACAATAGAAAATACAGCCCACGTTCTAGGATTGCTTATCTGAAATGCAAGTTTAACTGCATATCCTGGACTTTTATGTGCTAAATCTGGAGATCCTATCGCTCCTGGCCACCATGCTATATAGCATGCTAGGTTGACTCAGTGGCTAGTCCAATCTCTCTCGGCATGGCTGGGCTAGGACTGGGTGAGATGAGGTAGATGGAGGCTTCCAAGAATGCTAAGGTGGAGATTTCCAAAGACACTGGGAGGAAGACCTCCGGGAACATTGGGATAAAGATCTGCAGTGATGTTGGGATGGAAACCTCCAGGGCCACTGAGATGGAAAGCTCCAGGGCCACTAGGATGGAGACCTTGAGAGATGAGTGTTCCCTGCAAATAATTCCAGGCACAGTCTCCATAGAAGATGGACTATGAGACGTGTCTTCTAAGCCCCATTTTACTCCACAGCTTCTCACATTCATTAGGAGACTGTGTGTCATCGACCAAAGGCCAGCCACCGGCAAAGTGTACGCACATGTAAGGCACTGCCTGCTCCACCTCCAGAAACAATGGAGAGTCTTTTGAGTCAAACTCACAAGAAAATCTTATCCAAAGTTCTTTAGAGTTGAATGAGGAATTTTTGACCCAGCTACACTAGTCAGGGTCATATTTGCCCCCACAGTTCTAGGAGGGGGCCTGTTTCCTCCTTGGCTAAGGGAAAGAGTTCGTCTTCCATAAGGGTTAAGTTAGGTATTTAGAAACTGCCACTCCTTTGTGTCTTTGCCCAGCTGTAGGTATCTGGAATGAGTCTGCTACAACTCCTGCTACAAGTCCTACCCTCTTTCCCTGAAGTTTCCTCCAGATGCAGAGGGGTGTATATACAAATCAAATCCTAAAAATATGCATACTGAGACAACAGCCATCTCGGAGTTTTTACCAGGAGAAGAAACTGCTATATTCTAGAGAAACAAAGATAAGATAGACACATCCTCTCTACCGTTTGGTAAGTCACTATATGAAAATGGAAGGTGGAAGAAGGACACCAGGCAAGATATAATGCATTAAGTACACTAATAAAGGTAGATGGCAGGTGTCATCCAACAGGAATTGTAACAAGACCACACAGAGCAGGGAATGTAGCAGCTCAGGCCAGATGGAGAAGCCTTGAGCTAGATCCTTACTACCAAGTATATATTTGGAGTGGGATGGGTGGGCAGCTAATATTCCATAAAAGTAAAAGGTGAAATCCCAAAAGCAAGAAAGAGAATGGTTTACTCTGTGGGTGACAGAAATAATTCCTCCTGCCTGGACTGGGTAAGAATGGAAAAGGTGAGTCTGTGAGAGATGTGGGACCACAAGGCAAAGGGGCTGGTGGACCACACCAGAGAGCCAGGGTTTATCCAATGGCAGCTACCGAAAGTAGATATTTAAATAGATGACATTAGCCATGGCATGCAGAAGGAAGAGAAAATCTGGAGGGTGGCAGACCAGTTAAAAATCCCTGCTACAAACAGCCCAGCTCCCAGCGACGGAATTTTATGGAAATCAGCATCAGAAACCCACTGAGTATCCCCAGTGGGCTGCAGTAAAGCAAAAGCACACCAAGCAAGCCCATCCAGTCCACACTCACCGTCCAACCACAAATATCCAAAGAGGTTCGGGCGGCATGTGCAGTGGCAGGAACTAAACCAACTTCTGTCTATTCATTTAAAGTTACAAACACACATCTTAATGTCTTCAGGTATTAGATGGTTGCACAAAGGCTCCTTAAGATCTAACAGCAACAGCAATGACCCTAGAAAATGTTCAATGTCTGTCTCGAATGCCCAGAACATAAGCCATATTTAACTTCGCTAAGGTCTATATGGAAACTGTATAACCTCTCTTGCTAAGAAAGGTATGTTTTATAATCTAGTAAATTTGGGCAAAAGAGATGTGAACACTCCACTGCCCAAAGTGCTTTGCCTGGATGCCAGAAGGGTTCAAATCGGCAAATCACCTCTTTCTTCTAGTTCCATGTCATATTTCCTAAGAGATGGACATAAAGTGCTTTTCTATACACCATCTTCAAAATACACTGGCAGGGTAGATGATTTGAAGGCAGGGATTATGCATGTTTTCTGAGGAAGTTATGGTAAAAACGAGAGAAAAACTCAAGATCTATGCTGACGGTGTTCCAGTGGCCTTAGTGTCAAACTGGAATGTCAAATGTTGACCTGGATACAGGAACATGTGCACCTTAAGAGATATAAACAGTAACAACTTCCTTGAATTCTCAATTGGCTGGTTAATGGCGTAATCATTGTCACATGGGCCAGAATGAGCAAGACAGTCTCTTGTCCTCTGGAATTTTACTGAGGAATTTGGTAAGAAGTTAAAAACATGGTTTCTGAAGTCTAACTGCCTGGGTCTGAAACATGGGCCCATCTTTTATTGGACACAATAAACATGTCCCAGGGCCGTGTGTTTATCTACTTCCTGCCTCAATTTCCTTTCCTCTAAAATAGGGATATTGACAATACCTACCTCTCAGGATTCATGGGAGGGAAAAGGGAGTGAATTCATGTTAGAACAGTTCCTGGCACGTGGGGAGGGCCCAATAAATGCATGCTGTAAAAAGCAGTAGTCATCCTGTTATTAGTAACATACTTTATGACACTCACACTGTATTTCACTCTTAGAAGAATTATTACTGAGCACTCGTCAATTATGGAAGAGCAGCCTATGTGTAAATGCACAGATGCAAAACAAAGTCCAAAAATATCAGTGGTGGCAAAACGTAAGATCTCTCACCTTGCTCCTACAACAAGTTCTTTCTGTCCTGGGTCAAATGTTAACTGCGAGAAATCCACAGCATTCTTCACTCTGAACTCCCGTAACCAGGGGCCAATTTCTAAATAGGAAAAATAAATAAATGAAAAGATAAAAATGAATGATTTTTCTTTTAGGGACCACAGAGAGTGCACTTCAGGTAGCAAACATTACATTTCAGAGAGGATTTAAAAGTCCCCCAAGGAGACTGTTGAGGGGCCACTGGAGGTTTCCATGAGGACGTCACATAATCCACACTGAGAATGTGCAAAGCACAAAAGACAGTCACCCAATAAAAAACGAGCAAGGCACCCATGCTTGGTTGTGATTTACAAGCCAGATGTGCATTTTCCCATTGGCTCTGGGCTGGGCAGAAAATAACACATTATTCACAGAAAAGACCATTTCTTATGCAACTTGACAGGAAAGAGCTGAAGACTTGGAAAAAATCACACAAGCCCTCTGTTGGAACAAGGACAAATATAGGAGCACTATTTGCCTTCTTTCAAAGAAGATGTTCCATATCCCATCCTTATCCTTTGGGTTTCTGTTTTGACCTCATGGTCAGACTTGTCCTTCCTAGATGAGAAATCCACAGTTAATTCTAGGCCTCATTTGCATTCTTTCTAAGGGAAATTAAGAAAGAGCTAGTCTTTAGAGAGGTTTTGTTTTTTGGGGTTTTTTTTTTCCTACAAGCACTATTAAATGGCCTCCAACCTAGAGTCCTATTCTTTTTTCTGATAAAATGACAGTATTCAAAGAGGACTGTAATGTTGTTTCTTAAACCTTTTTGTGCAATTCATTAGCTCATTTCTGACACTAAAAAAATATTTAGTGATTCTCCTGCCATTTGTGCCACACCTTACAATCAGCCCTGACAATCAACCATGCTGTCAGATCACCTCTTTCTCTCTGATTTAACACTGTCAGTGATACCACATGACAGGCGCATGACAACTGTCAAATCAACAAAGTTACTCATTTGAGGGGGGAAGTGTGTAGCACAGGGATAATCTCTTTCAACAAAAGCAGATGCTAAAAACAGATCTTATCTGAAAATATATCCATCTCCTGTAAAAATGTTTGTTGATGTAATTGAGATGGATTATTTTCTTTTTCTTTTTCTTTCTTTTTTTTTTTTTGAGAGAGAGAGAGAAAGAAACATTGATTTGGTATTCTACTATTTATGCATTCTTTGGTTGATTCTCGTATGTGCCCTGACTGGGGATCGAACCCACAACCTTGGCGTATCAGGACAATGCTCTAACGAACTGAGTTACACAGCCAGAGTGGATTATTTTCAAGAAATAACTTTGTATAACAAATACGGCATTTCTCCACTAAGAGTTATTGAGGAAAGAATGATATGAACTGAAAGTTCTATTCTGCTTAAAGAAAACAAAGGTTG